>CATIWR010050106.1:0-42928 GCA_949677035.1 Omphalea diandra | reverse complement strand
TATATATATATATATATATATATATATATATATTTCCAATTCCAGAGTAAACCAAACAAGGCTTTGGTATGATAAAGGATACTATTCTTGAAAGCCAAAAACCCATCTTATTCGACAAAACTAGTGGGCAATTTTTGACACTACTTGATTAAATGATATGACACGACACGTAGTTAAAAAAAGTTTGAGTTTAGTATAAATAGGTTCGGGTCATAAACGGTTCATAATAAAACATTAGGTTTAAATGGATTTATTTGTTTAATCCATAATAAACACAATTAAACATAATTATATAATCAGGTTAATGGGTAAACATATAATACACAATACAAATATATATGTTTAAACATGATTTAAATAAATTTGTTTATATATAAGAAAATATCTTTAAATTCAACTTGATATAAGAAAATATCTTTGAATTCGATCTTGTATTTGCTTAAATTTTTAATAGGGTAAATGTATATTTTTACCCTTAATGTTTTACCTGAGACTCGTATATGCCCTTAAACTATTTTTTTTAGCTCATTTAAACTAAAAATTTATGTTTTATTGATTTTTATGTCATTCTATAAATGACATGTAAACGGTAGGTTATTCCTACAATTTCTTCATAAATATCACCTATTTTCAATCCACAATGATAAAAAAATATCAAATAAACAACAAATCAAAAATACCAAAAACAATTTCCAACAAAACAAAAGGGTTTGAAGACTATCATAGGAAGGTACTCAATGCATTAAATGACAGGAAATTGATCTCATCATTGCTCTGCATACTCTCTGTCATTCCAACTTTTATTTATGTTCATGTATCAATCCATCCATTGAAATTCCAATTCACACAATTTTTCTAAACATTTTTTATTATCAAGCTAAAATATATTTAATTCTACAAAAGCCAAAGTCTCGAAGAGAGAATTAAATTCATCGACAACAAATGTACGGTACCTCTCGATCTTGAAAGAGCAGCAGAAGTGAAGAACTTAGCCTATATCAATCGCAGATGTAACTCTTAATCAAAAGCAACAATAGAAGTGAAGTACTAGTAGTAACAACAATGTCACCTCTCGAAAGTGAAGAAGCCGAGCATCAAAGGAGAAGTGAATCAAAGCATCAGAGAAACCCAAATTGAAAAAGTTAATCAAAGCCAAATCAAAGAAAGCCAAAGATGAGCAACAAAGAGAAGAGAAACACCCCCAATTGATCCTATTTTGCTGAGAAGAGAAGAGGAGCAATCCCCAAATTGAAGAAGAAATCTCTAATCTAATTCCCCAAACAGATTTCTATCTGATGCCTTTTTTTTTCTTTTTGTTTTACTCAAAATGCATCGTTTTGGTGCAAAACAACACCATTTTTGTTCAAAAATATAGGTTTTTAAGAGTTTAAGTGAACTCGATAAAATCGTGTATAAACTCATGATTGTACCGAGTTTAACGTTGCAACACTCAATTTCACTCCGAGTTTACTACAAGTCTGATTTTATATGCTTGTTGAATCTTTTGCATGATTTTAACATGTAAAATCGTAGGAGTTAAAAAGCTCTTTTAACAACGGTGGTATAACTTGTAGTTTTTGAAAGTAGCATCTTGTGTGATTTGGATGATGAAAGAAATGGTAAGTGGATCAAATTTTCAGCGTTGAACATTTGACACGGCTAAGAAGAAATCTTGTTGAATGTAGTTACAATGGTGAGATGAGGTTCTACAAGCAATGGAGGGTCTAGAAATTAAGAGTTGCTTTGAAATTATCCAAAAACCAAAAAGATCCCTACTTTTTGTAGATTTTGAGGATATGCTTAGCTTGTTTTGTTTGGATACTCTTATTGAGATTCTTGTCTTTACTACTTGAAAGAAACAAGTGGAGTCTTAGTGAAAGATGGTTCTGGTGGTGAAGTAGAGGAGCATTCTTCTTCTATTTATGGTGCAGACCATGACAAGAATGAAATCTTGAAGCATTCTATTGCTGGTAAACGCCTTTCTTTTTTCTTAACAAACTGTGACACGATTTGAGGAATATATGTTTTTTTGTTTCTTTCATTTGTCTTTTATATTTCAAAGGACAAGAAATGGAATGTGTGGTTTGATCATTTACCTACTTGCAGAGAAAGTGCCCCACCATTGGGTCAATCCAATGGCTGATCGAACCTTAGACCAGTGAATAAGTCATTCTAATGGATGAAAAATTTTCTTTAACTCTATGTAACTGGTCTTTTTTTTTTTCGTATTCACAAATCAAGTCCATTGCCAGTTCTTCAAAAGCTAGTTAATAGTCATCCATCAGACTTCAACTATCACTAGGAAAATTATACTTTACCGTTGGGTTATATTCTAAAATTCAGCATATGCATGCTGCATTGAAAACTCAGTATCTTGATTGTTTGATACTGAGCTAAAAACATGTTGTCAGTGCAGGACCAACCCATGAATGTGTTGTTTTACTTTGGTGCAAAATATGTTGCTATATATTATATAGCTCCACAATTTTAACATCATTCAGAATAACCTTTTTTTTTTTTTTTTTTTTTTGCTCATCTACAAGTTCACAGAGAACAAATATTTGTTCCTATTTACAGTGTAGACTTAAAAGTTTCACATTTTTCTTCAAATTTATTTTTTCAACTCTTAATTAATCCACATCATGATAAGACAAAACTTCAAAATTTATAAGGTGGGTAAGAGAGGAAGTTAAAAAAATTAGAAATAAAAAATCAAATTGAAAGCAGTAAAGGTGACTGAACATTTCTACTGAATTAAATAATTTAATCATACAACATAGCCACAAGTTATGATAGGAAGGAAAGACTTAAAAAACTTTATTCCTAATAGCAACTCAAAACAAATCAAGAAAAGCTAATACCAAACTAAAAAATTGGACAACAAAGTATACACCAAACTATACTAAGAAATGTGACATTATTTTGCTGAAATATGAGCAGTTCACATTCCAAGATGACCTCCATAATGAGGAAAATTGCAATCTTGTTAGTTGGGGACTTTAACCATTCTCACTTGCTAGTTCTTCAACTTCAAAACTGGCTTTGAGATGTCTTTAATCACAGTGGCTAGCTCTGCAATTGTTCCACAATCTGCATTTCTCTTGCCATGCATATTACAGTGACTTTCAAATGAGCAATGAGGCAGGAGTTTAACCAAATTACAGTGCCTCCAAAAATGAATGTTTGCTAAAGATTTCCAAATAGGTTGTGGACGTACAAGCAGCCTATAAAAGCATAAGCTTAGGTATATAAGAAAATGAAGCTGAAGGTATACAAGAGAGAGAATCTGCATATTTTACCATCAAACTTGTATAATCAGCTTCCAATTCTCATCAGTTCTTTCCCAGAAGTGAAATAGCTCTTGACTTTCGACAGATGTGCACTATTGCTGGTATTTATAAAAAGAATTACAAGAAGGGATCAACAAATGTTAAATTTGGTACCTTATGAGTATACCAACTTCAGTATATTCAGCCTAAACCCAACAAATTTATGAAAATAAAGCAGATGAAATGTTTCAGATTCTCTTCACTGTTTCAAGCTCAAATTGTTGTGTTTAAGCAGCTACATCAAATTAAAAAGCAGGAAAAAAAAAAGCTAGATCAAGGAATGTGTATACCTAGTAAAAACAGTTGAGGATTCATTCTCCCATCTCAATCAGTGCAGCTTCTTTGGAAAGCCTTACTATCATACCAGTTAGGACTCATCATATTCTTCATCCTAATTCTTCCTACTACCTGATAAGTAGGATACGTAATTAGAGCTACCAAGACCTTGAGCATATACGACACACCTTAATGCTCTACCAGTCACTTAAATCTTGCATACTAGAACATCAATTGCTTTTTTTACCTCTTTCACAATCTCATTATGGCAAATCACCCGTAATTGGACAATGCCTGGTGATATTTCATTATAAACACCAAGTAAATGGACAATGCATGCGAGCAAGTATCTTTATACCTTTCAAAAATCTAAAGATAGGGGTAGTTTCATTCCGCCTGAGAAGTGCTCTATCAATTACCAGAATCCATTGTAGTCCTCGCTTAAAATTTGCATCTAATGTTGCAACTTTCAAATTGGTATTGCCTACAAGGATTACACTGTGAGAAAAACACACCCCAGTGATATTTAATTTAGATAATTAAAATGAAGTGAGAATATTTCCTAGTGAATGCGTTGCACAGGATGAACACTTTCCATGGCTAGGGGAGATTGAATACATTGCATAAATCCATCATCTTTTAACAACCAATGCTCCCTGCATCTGTAAGCTATCTCGAAAGGGGCTGATATGTGGCAATATCAGTGGAAGAGCAATTGGCAGAAATCAGAAGTAGGACAGTTCACATAAATTGCTCCAGAACAGTTTGCAGATTTTTAATGATTTTGAAAATGCAGAACTTATTCCAATCATATATGGATTGATTTTCCTTCTAATGATTTTGAAAATGCAGAACTTATTCCAATCATATATGGATTGATTTTCCTTCTTTTTGTGCGTGTGCAGACTGGACTAAGCATCTTTCTATTTCTGCATATAACATGGAACCAAATGTCATTCTGAAGAATCCGAAACATAAAATTGAAAACAAAGCCAAAATTGAGAGTTGAGTTACTACAGATGATAATGACGCTGAATGCTAACAAATAAAGTTAGAACTTGTCATATTTGAAGAGAGTATCTTTGAGAGTTAAGATATGTCACCTACACAGTGTCCAAGTTGAAAATTTATCAATCAGCCTTTTAAAGAAGGTTCAAGTTCCTAATGGCTTCATTCCGTAACAAAAAAAAAAAAAAATGAAAAGGAAAATCAAGTACATCATTTCAAATAACATTAGGAAAAAACGTTGGCACTATTAGATGTTAAAAGGTTGACTTTCCTATGGACAATGAAAACTTTGTGGAAACATCATCTCATCTGCATATATAGTGAAAAAAGAATAAACAAGGCAATTGATTAAATTGCAAAATAGGAGAAGTAGAAGCAGATGATGGTATATATAACTTTTTTTTTTGTCCTGACTGTATTATAGCACTATCATTGCAATAATACACAAGAGAGTAAGATAACATATTGGCACACAAATCCAGGTCGTCAAATAAGATTATGAAGATAAATAACAGAGTGACATATTAGTAACCTAACCTGTGGAGTCTGAAGATTATTGAATATCTTTCACTTTTCTTTTTCTTCTTCTCATAAATAGTGGCCCTCCCGTTGAATATCACACCAATCAATTTTGATATTTGAGATGTGAACAATTTTGGGCCAATCTATAGCCATTTTGTTTCTACATCTTTCAGATAATTCAGTGTAATTGCTAATCTTCAACTGTTTTAAAGAGGTGAATTGATGCATCCTTTCCAGTAGTAATATCGCCATAGAATCAGAACAATCTTCAATAGAGTATAGGATAAGAGTCTTCAACTTGGATAAGGGAGCAGAGACTGAAGAAGAAGCAACCATGAGTTCAATCAACATCATCTCCTCCTTCATCATTTCATGCAAAGGTCTTATGCTGGCATTCATTAACTCTAGCTCCGCATCCAGAGATGGAAATGTTGGCATCAAAGTCAGGTTAGGGCAACTCTCAATTTTCAACTTTGAAAGACAAGGAAATTCAGGCAGCAGCGACAGATCAACGTCCTCTCTCCACCATCCCATCAGTCTAGGGCAGTACCTAACTTCAAGTTCCTTCAGGGATAAGAAGAATTGTGCAGATGATGATGAAAAAAACTCACAAGATATGTACTCCAGAGCCTCGAAGCCAGAAAGACAGATGCTCCAGATAAGGGAGTTGATCCAACGACGCCAGATGCTTGAAGTTTGGACAATATCTTATTTCAAGTTGGACAAGATTTGTGAGAGAAGAAAGCCAATTTCAAAACCTCACACCTCCATAGCCACCAAGAACATACAAATGTTTTAAATTTGGGCGAGGCTGTAGGTTATCCAACAACAACTCATAATTTTCACTCTCACCATTTCCCCAGAGATCCCAATTTGAGGTCAAAGACTGAAGGTGCTTCTTTTCCTTGAGATTGACTTGGTTGGACTCCAACGCTGCATTTTTCACATTTCTTAGTCCTCCAAAGATCATCACACCTCTAAGTTGGTTTAGGCTATTCAATTCATTCAGTGTAGCAATCCCTTCATCCTTTGCTTCTTCTGCCACCTCAAAGTTTGATAAGGTACGCAGATAAGTTAATTTCCCAAATCCTATTGGTATGCCTTTTAGACTACTACATCCATCAATCATGAGGTGTCTAAGATTAATCAATTTTCTTACATCTCTCGATAATTCTCTTAGACTCCAACAATATGAGAGTATCAGAGTTTTCAAGGTATACAAACTGCATATGGAGTTTGAAAGTGATACAATGGTACGATTGTGGGATAAGTCAAGATACCTCAAATGCTTCAACTTTCCTATTGAATTGCTCAATTTAGTGGGACTGTACTTCTCTCTTACAATCGAGGGGTACGAGAAATCTTCATCTCCTCCACCAGTAGGTCCGTACTCGTTTCTGCACTCAATACACATAACCTCTTGCAGCTTGAAGCAACTATATCTCTATTCTTTTCTAACAAATCATAAACTATATTCCTTTCATGAAACAGAGTCCTCAAACCTTTATGTTTAAGCATCACCTTAGAAGGCAAGCACCAAGTTTCACAGTACACATGATCAGCTCTTTCAGCTGGAATGTCTCTGTCCCTCACATCATCATTTACTATAAAACAACTATCCCCTGCTATCAGTTGTGCTAGATCATGGATAAGGTCATGCATTTTATAATACTCTTTATCATAATTATCTGTGTACTTTTGAAAAAATGACCTAAATAATAGTTCATTCAAATAATGATCACCAATATCCTCTAAACTTTCATTCTCACTCTCACTTGAACATTGAATTTAACCTTGTGCTATCCATAAGTTAGTCAACATCTCTTTCTTGAATTCATAATCTTTTGGAAACATTGAACAGTAAATAAAACATTGTCTTAACTCAATTGGCAGGTGATCATAACTCAATTTCAACACTGGACCAATACAATTACACTATCAACTAACCTCCATGTATCACTATTTAGGATAGACAACCATTCATCTTTACTACTTTTTGAACGCATCATGCTTCCTAAGGTCCTTACTGCTAGCAGAACTCCTTTGCACCTCTTTGCAATTTCTTTCCCAATTTCTACTAGGTTTAGATAACCCTCACCTTCCCCTTTTCTAAATGCTAGCCTTTCAAATAAATTTCAAGATTGGTCTTCTATTAGGCCCTCTAATTCATATGGAGACTCTACACCTATACCAAAACAAACTGCCTTACTACGAGTGGTTACTAAAATTTTACTGCCTAAGGCACCACCGAGCATTAAATGATTATTTAATTGGCTCCAATTTCTTTTATTTAAATTCCATACACCATCTAAGACCAGCAAATGTTTCTTTCCTTCTATGTTTTGTCTAAGCTGAAATAGTGACTGTGCGAAAGAAAAATCCCTAATCATTTCATTGTGGGGTGTAATTACTTTGAGAATCATTTTAAGTAGCACTTCCACATTTGACTCTTTAGAAAATTGTACCCAATATTTCCAATTAAAGTAGTTTGATATTCTCTCATCGTTATACACTAACTTGGCAAAGGCAGTCTTTCCTATGCCACAAACCTAACAATAACAACCACAGAAATCCGTTCATGGGAGTCTGGACACAACAATAATTCTATGATTTTTTCCTCATCTTCGTCTCTTCCTATCATCTCTGGTTCTAATTCATAGCATTCTGTCTCTCTCCAGTTATATTTAGCCTGAGCATCTACTCCAACTTCCTTCCTAACAAAGCCAGTGATAGACACATCTTTGACAATTTCATCTCACCTCCCTCGAATGTTCTTAATTCTATGGTCCATCTTAAGGCGAAATGCAAGTTGATTTGAGAAAGAAAAGAAGTCGCATACCTTTCTTGTCAGTTTTGCCCCGCCTTCAGAAACAAACCCTAACTAACTTGCACAATTCTCCATAATTTAGCCAACAGAAATCAGTTGCTGAGGTAGTTCTTCGCGCCAAAAGTGAAGCATCGAGAAAGGAAGAAGAAGCAGTTGCTGTGATTCTTGATTGAATAAAACGGTGCATCATTTTAATGAAAACGATGTCGTACATGCAGCTGTAATATAACTAGTTTCTAGCCATTTCAAACGACTGCCGTTTTAGCCGCCTTCTTCTTCACTTTGCGTTAACACCAAACTCACGAAGCTCTACCTGCTGCAACACAGTCACATTCATTTGCCCTTCAATTCTGTGAAGGGTGAGATTCCAAGCTCAGTAGCTAAACTCTGCAATCTGAAATATCTTGATTTATCATATAATAATCTGATAGGAAGTTTACCTGCAATCCGTGGTGGAACAGAAAACGGTCATCCTAGAAGTCCCTTTCCTAGTTTAAAATATTTGGATTTGAGGAACAACAGATTGGTTGGTGAATTGCCAAATTGTTTTGGTGACATGACCTTATTGAGCTCAATTTGAATGTCAACCTGTTCTCTGGTTCTTTAGCCGCTTCTCTTGGGAATTTGAGACATCTAACTATTTTAGACTTAGCCAGAATGAACTAATGGAACTCTACCACATAGTATGGGACACCTTTCCAAGTTGCCTGTCTCTTTCAATTGTTTGATTGGATCATTTTGTGAGCAAAAAATAAAGGGAAAAAAAAGGTAGGTACCCATTCATTTTAACATATTGTTTCTGATTCCAACTGAAAAAGACAAAGAAAAGTTCTAATTTTATCAAAAAATTATATTATATCCATTAATTTAGTTAAATTACTAGTGAAATTTCAGATGATAATGTTGACTTTTCCATCACTCATGTTGTCAGCAAGTCTGCATATAGGAAACTTGCACAATGATCACAATGCTGTGGCATTTTCTTTCTGGTTGCTTCAAAATAGTTAGCTTCTGCATTGATATTGTAAAACAAAAACTATGCCCTTCGGATCTATGTGGATGAAAGCTCGCTCCTTGACTCTTATAAAGAAAAATGATATCTTGTTTAATCCACAGAAAATGCCAGTTAACATAGTTCAATGCTTCATGGTAAAATTAATGGAAATTTCATTATTGCTTCCAATATTATTAACTTGGATCATTTTGATGACAGGAACAGTCACTCACAATGGCGACGCTCAACTGGTGGATTGCTTAGAATCTGATAGACAAGCACTTATCAACTTCAGGAATGGTATTGGGGATCCAGACAACCGGCTCACATCATGGAGAGGAAACAACTATTGTGAATGGAGTGGGATACTTTGCGATGGTAGAACTGGAGCTGCTATTGCAATAGATCTCCACAATGCTCATGCATTTGATTAAAGTGGCGAATATGAGTTAAGTGGATAGATTGGACCTTCGTTGATGCAACTCAAATCCTTGAGATAGTTAGACTTGAGCTCTAATAATTTCAACAAAATCCCAATTCCTGCATTCTTCCAATCTTTGAAGAAATTACAATATCTGAACCTAACGAATGCTGGGTTCAGTGGTGCAGTTCCTCCTCACTTAGGGAACATCTCTACATTACAGTGTCTTAATGCCTCCAACAATCGTTTATCTGTCGAGAGTATCGAATGGCTTAGTAGTCTTACTTCTTTGAAATATCTAGCACCAAACAGAGTTGACCTACGAGTGATTGGAAAAGATCGGGTTGGAGTATTGAACATGCTTCCTAGTTTAATTGAGTTGCTCCTTAGTTCTTGTGGCCTGCCTAATTCCTTGTCGTTTCTTAATTTTGTTAATCCCAGTTCACTTGCTGTCATAGACCTTAGTAAAAGCAACTTTGGATCAAACATCCCTAATTGGCTGCTGAACATCAGTAGTCTCGTTTCAGTTGATATAAGCAATTCTATGTCACGTGGAGGCATTTCCCTTGGTTTTAGTGAGTTGCCAAATTTGCAGTTATTGTATCTGTATGGGAACAATCTTACGGCGAACAGCTATCAACTATTCAAAGGAAGCTGGAGAAAGGTGGAAGTTCTAGATTTTTGGTACAATCAAGTACATGGTAAGCTGCCTGCTTTCATTGGAAACTTGACATCTCTATCTTATCTTGATTTATAAGAAAATAATATTGAGGGTGAGATTCCCAGCTCAATTGGTAAACTTTGCAACCTAAAATATATTAATCTATCGGGTAATAATTTGACAGGAAGTTTACCTGAAGTCCTCATAGGGACAGAAAGTTGTCTTTTTGAAAGCCCTTTTCCTAGTTTGGAGCACTTAAGATTGAGCAACAATAAACTGATTGGTAAATTGCCAACTTTGTTGGGTCAGCTTCAAAGTCTTGTTGAACTCAGCTTGGAGTATAACGTTTTACATGGGTCCATTCCTGCTTCTTTGGGGTCGCTGCAACATCTAACAACTGTTGAATTTTATCAAAATGAGCTAAATGGAACTCTCCCTGATAGTTTTGAACAACTTTCTAAGTTGAATGTCCTGGATATCTCTTACAATAATTTGACTGGTGTTGTCTCTGAGTCCCACTTTTCAAAGCTAAAGATCTTGCATTTGTCACTTGCATTCGTCAAAGTTGAAGATCTTGCATTTGTCATCCAACTATTTCCTTTTGAATGTCAGTTCCAACTGGATTCCTCCATTTCAGGTTAAGTCACTTGAGATGGCTTCTTCTATTTTAGGTCCTTTATTTCCAGCATGGCTTAAATCTCAAAGAACAATTTTTTATCTTGATTTCTCAAATGCTAGAATTTCAGGATCCATACCCTTCTGGTTTTGGGATATTTCTAACAATATGTCTTTGTTAAATATTTCTTCCAATCAGTTACAGTGTCAGCTACCAAATGCTCTAAATGTTTATGTTGATTCTTCTGTTGATTTGAGCTATAACCTCTTTCATGGACCCATTCCTCTTCCAACTGTCAAAATTGGAGTATTTAGCCTTTAAAATAATAGGTTTTCTGGTTCTATCCCAGAAAAGATAGGTGAGTTCATGACAAGCTTTAGCTTCCTTTCTCTTGCAAGCAACCTACTCATTGGTGAAATCCCAGCCTCTATCGGAGACAATGGGGCACTTACAGTTATTGATCTTTCAAGAAATAATTTAACAGGAAGAATTTCAAAGAGCATAGGGTATTATAAGAATCTAGAGGTCCTAGACCTTCAAAACAACAATTTATCAGGATTGAGAAAGTTTTGAGAAAGCCAGTGGCGACATCCGCAATGCGGACGGGTTGTCTTACTTGACTGTTGGGCTGGGATTTGCAGCTGGGATATTGATTCCCTATTTCATTTTGTTAACCAACAGAAGTCTGAGCCACCAGGACTTCGCTTTGGTGGATAAGACTGTTGATAGATTGTTATATCTGGGCAACAAAATAGCAGCATGGTTCAGGTACCATTCCGATCACTATCAGTCTCTTGAATTCTCTCTTTGATTTATACATTTCTATAGATAGATTGTTATATTCCGAGCAACAAAAAATAGCACCATGGTTTAGGTGCCATTATGATCACCATTAGTCCCATGAATTTCTCTTTTTGGTTTCTACATTTCTGTATAGACAATGGGAAATTTAAGTGTATAGTCATTTTCCACCTTAAGCAGGCCTGTTTGTATTGAATGTCGATCTTAAAATTGTTGCTTTTAAATGGTATGAATCTTGTGGATCTTGAAATGGTATGAATCTCAAGATAATCTAAAGATAATTGTTGAAGAACATGTTGCTCATCTAATGTCAAGAAGAATGATTATTGATGTAATGACTGTTATTTAAGAACATGTTGACAAGCATGGTGCTAATGATGATAAGTGGATTTATTGGCTGGTGATTTTAAAGACTTGGCAGTGATGCCTGCTACCATATGGTGAACAAGATAGATGACTGTCAGATTCAATATGCAGAACTATGACGCATTTCAAGGTCACCTTCTATGCGCTAGCAGTTGAATTAAATGTCAAGTTGCTGTTTTGTAGTTTCTTTCTTTGTAATGTTCTGGTTCTATGTACTAAGCAGCCAATGTCATTTTCCTTTTTAACTTCAGTAATTTATGAATTTATTTCATTACTATGTATATGTGTATATATATATATATATATAGATATATACACACACACCATTAGTCTATTAGAATAACTATTATTAATCTCTTATAACAAATCTTTTTTTTTTATCAACGCTTACAACTAATTACTAATTGTTAACTGTTAATCATCACCACTAAACCAAACAATCCCTTAATTTCTTGTGTAGAATTCGTATTAACTATGTTTGACCCAACATTTTATGGTCGCTGAGTGTGCAAGGCCATCATATGTACTTGAATTCAGCATGTTCATAAAGTTGAACTGTGGGATAATTTTCCTCCTAATGTTTTTCTATAGAAGATTTGAGGCATTTATCAGTGCAGTTTATTATCTTACTTCAAATCTTGGGATGGGATTAATTCAACTAAAGGTGGAATGAATCCTAATATCTCTTAATATTAGCTAGATGTCAACCAAATCAGGACCATAACCTACACAAATCCAGCATAACTTAATTCGTGCAAGTCTAAATAAATTGTACAAAGTTTTAAAATTATGTTGGGATTCAAGATTTTTAACTCAATGGAAATTGAAGGTCTAAAATAAAAGACATACACAAAAAAGTAAGGAAATAGATAAATATAATAATATAATAGAATAATACCGTTAATAAAAAAATCTCATATAGATGTATAGCTTAGTCAAGATCAAATATTTTGGATATGACAGATAAAGAATTATAACTCATTCAAAAGACCAAGTTTAATTATTTTCTATATTCATGTTTTGAATGGAAAGGTTGTAAATTATTATAATATGATTGTTTAATATATACACTAATATGGAACCAAATATTAAACAGATTAAAAATAAAATTACATTTTCTTAGGTTAGATCACATGACAAGAGAGATTGGATTTTACATGAGTTTTTTTTTTTAATCAAAATTTTAGATGAGTTTGAATCCATTTATTGTTAAAAGATTAAAACTACACAATTAACTAGAAAGAAATAAATAAAAGTAAAAATTCATGTATAGTGATAGAACCATCAGTTTGCAATTGTATATTGCTAGGTGGAGAGGCTCATATTTACTTATTAATTATCCAATCATAATTGCTAAAAAAAATATATGATATGGGCACCGACGTTCAACATAAACACCATATATTGACAAAAAAATAATGACAAAGAAGTCTTCCACATTTCTTTCAAAAAAAATTAAAAAAAAAAAAAAAGAAGTCTTCCACATTAATTCAAGGACGCATATTCTCCGACTTCCAATAAATGTAAAGTAATCAAAGGAAGAAGATAATGAGAAAGTACGACATTAGATCGTAATAATGAACCAAAAGAAAGGAGTTTCGGCCAATATTTTTGAGAAACTGAAGAAGAGGAATAATGGCTGTACCAATATATCGTAGTCTAACCCAACGTTCGTTTAAAGCCTAATATCTTTTGGATCAGTCTATCTGAAATCAAGCCACTCTTGCTGACTGTACGTCATCTCACTGACCTCACATATCTGTAACAGGATATAATTAGTCACATTACCAAAATTACAGTCACACAGGCATATAGAAAAATCTCGCAATTTGAGAGAAACAAAGAGAGAATGACTGGGGAGGGAAAGTTAGTGAGTGTGACCGGAGCATCCGGTTACATAGCCTCATGGTTGGTGAAGTTGTTGCTTCAACGTGGCTATACAGTCAGAGCTTCAGTTCGTGATCCAAGTCAGTACCTTTAGTCTTTAATCTTTAATCTTGTGGTCAATTCTTTATTTGTTGTTGTTTAAGTTGTTGGATTTTTATTTTTTTGCTCATTTTTGCGATTATTTAAGTTGTTGGATTTCTGGGTAATAATTTTTGGATTGAAAAGTCTGAATTCGATGTCATGGGCTAAACGACAACCGAAAGTTTTGATCCTTGGGTCATTTAAGTTTTTGGCTTTCTGGGTTGTAATTTTTGGGACTGACAAGTCTGGACTCGAGGTCATTCGCGAAACTTGATTTGCAACTAAAAAGTTTTGATCTTCTTCTCATTTTTGTGATCATTTCTGGGTTAATTTTTTGGACTGAAGCCTGAATTCAAGGTCATGAGCTAAACTTAATGTGCAACTGAAAATCTTTTGCTCATGTTTGTCATAATTTAGGTCGTTGGATTTCTGGGTAGTAAGTCTTTTGGACTGAAAAGTCTGAGTTCAAGTTCATGGGCTAAACTTATTCTGCAACTGAAAAGTTTTGATCTTTTGCTCATTTTGTTGACGATTTAAGTTGTTGGATTTCTGGGTAGTAATTTTTTGGACTGAAAAGTACGAATTCGAGGTCATGAGCTAAACTTGTGATAAATCCCATCTAATTCTTTGGTGGCTGATGACAACCCTTAATGCATAAAAGGAAAAAAGAAAGAAATCATAATATAGAGAAATTTTTAGTGATGAACCAAAGTTTAATTGGTGATATGGTTGGAAGGAATGTTTATCTATGTATGCAAAATTGTGACCCAAAAGGAAATTTCTAAGGAGTTTTTGGAGTTAATTTATGATCTGTCATATCTGAAATATTTTTATAGGTGAATAGAAACAAAATAATGAGAATGTATTATAATATTAATGATATGAGATTTTGTAGATTGTCAGAGAATTCATTCTAAATCTGGGCGGTTGTGCATGTTGAATTTTTATGCCAGCCAATCAGCTAGATAGAGGGCATGTATGTTGTTCTTAATTCTTAAAGGAAAAATTGGCTATTCAATTTATATCATTACCCAGTTGGCTTGTTTATGCTGTTAGAGTTAGCAGTTTATACAATAAATTTTGCTCTTTAGAGGCATCCACACCTAATGCCTTTGTATGTGGTAAAGCCTTTACCGCATACACGTTGTAAGATATATTCTTTTCCACATTATTGAAGGAATTTTATTCATTTATGTCACAGATGATGCAAAAAAGACTGAGCACTTACTTTCACTAGATGGAGCTACAGAAAGACTGCAATTGTTCAAAGCAGATTTACTGGATGAAGGATCTTTTGATCCTGTGGTTGAGGGATGTGAATGTGTTTTCCATACGGCATCTCCATTTTATTTTGCTGTAACTGATCCCCAGGTACATCTTATCTCGTGAATGTGCTTTTCTCAGCGTCTCCATATATTCTTTTGAATTTTTTTCAATATATATATATATATATATATATTATCATCAAAAATTTCTGTTTTAAGCAGTAGACGAAATGGCAATTCCTCATGGATTTGTTGATATTTTTAGGAGATTTATCTCAGAAATATTCCAAGTTGGCATTCTTTTATACAAGTTTGAATTTTCCATCTTTAGCTATATACATGCCATTCCTTTGACATAATTCATAAGTGTTGAAGGATCCAAAATTTTCTGACCTTTTTTTTTTGTTCAATGTCATGACGGAACCTAATGAATCTCTGTGATATATATTATTGGTTTTTTATTTTATTTTCAGGCAGAACTTATTAACCCTGCATTGAAGGGAACAATTAATGTTCTTCGATCATGTGCTAAAGTTCCTTCTATCAAAAAAGTGATTATAACGTCATCGATGGCAGCAGTTGCATTCAGTGGCAAACCTCTTGCTCCAGATGTAATAATTGATGAGACATGGTTTTCGGATTCTGGTTTCTGTGAGAAATCAAAGGTTTATAAATGTGCTAATTTCTCACTAGAACAGCATCTCTTTTGAAAGCTACTTCACTTATTACATAATGAGACAATTTATCTGTTATTATAATGCAAAATCAGCTAGTATTTCATGTAACTTTGCTGCATGCATAAACTGAAGCCTCTCAACTCATAACTTATTCTGATAATACGTGAGCCCTCTCTTTTGTTCTTCCAATTTTCTTTGGTTGATTGTTGGCATAGCATGTTCTGTATGTTAACAGCATTATTATATGCATTAATTTTCTCCTGGTTTGAAATCTTTGTTATTTATTTATTGTTCACCAAATCATTTTTTCTCTTTTCAGTTATGGTACATGCTCTCAAAAACCTTGGCAGAAGAAGCTGCTTGGAAGTTTACAAAAGAGAATGGAATAGACATGGTTTCAATAAATCCTGGATTGGTGATTGGTCCTCTCTTACAATCCACTCTCAATACAAGTGCAGAGTCTGTTCTGAAACTCATAAATGGTACTTTTCAATCTAGTAGCAAGTTGTTCATGTTTACTACGAAATATTTCTGTGACATTATGCCTGCTAGTTTTTCTTTTTGGCTAATTTCTATTTTCCTTGACAAAAACATAAATCTGAACCACAAAACAGCAGAACAGCTGTCCAAAATCATTCAGTGGAAGTAACACTAGCAAACTTATAAATATAGCTTATCAAAAATCATTCATGTATACAAACAATGTGCCGTTTTTATGTGTGAGTGGAATCCAGTAACTTTCTCCTGGTCATACGGCCTATAATGAACTGACTAATAATTCTATCAGTTCTAGAAAACTAAACTGGATTTTGATCTACTCCATAAATGACTATGATTTTGTTACGAATATAACCTGTGGGCTTCCCCATTAAATCATTTTCCACTTCATTGTCTGTTCTATTGAAAATTTATGTCTACATGTATGATTGGTTAGATGTTTGGATGTAGAAATTCATAAGGATGCCAATCAACAAGGGCATCAGAAATTCATAAGAATTCAATATTTGAAATTTTAAAAATTCAATCATATTTTAAGATGATTCTCTGAGAGAAAAATGTAACCATGTTAATAGAAGTAAATTAAGGTTGCTTTACATAATGCAAAGAAATCGACAATGAGAGAGTAATTGTAGAATAATGCCTTGTAGTTTGGTAAATCATCATATCACATGGTTAAATGTGACAAAAAGTGTACCATAGAAAAGACTTTTTACCCAATCCCTGTAATTCCTTAATGGTGCTAGCATCTAAGTGCTTAATTTCTTGCACATTTTTTCTTTTACTCGGAATGATCTGTGATATGAGCAGTCAGGCTATACTAATGCAGGGGCAAAAAAGTATCCAAATACAACATTTAGATGGGTTGATGTTAGAGATGTTGCCAATGCACATATTTATGCCTTTGAGAATCCTTCAGCTTCTGGAAGATACTGTTTAGTTGGAGAAGTTGTACACTCTTCTGAAGCAATGGAGATTTTAGAGAAGCTGTACCCCAATCTCAATCTTCCTAAAGAGTAAGTTAGACAACGTAGAGAGTGGCAATTCACTGCTTACTATCTTCAATCTTGTAAAGTTGTTCTCTTTTCTTGTTTTATTATAATTGTCTGATTATGCAAGAATGGACCTTCTAGACGTTACGTTTTTAGGATTAATGCTTAAAATGTGCTAAATTTTAATGATTAATCTATTTCTGTTCCATAACGATTTCATTTTTTTTAAAAGATAATTGTGTGCATGTGTGATTCATGGCAGATGTGCAGATGACAAGCCACCAATGACAAAATATCAAGTATCTAAACAGAGAGCAGAGAGTCTAGGGCTCAAGTTTACTCCTCTTGAGGATAGTTTGAAGGATACTGTTGAAAGCTTAAAGGCGAAGAACCTAGTTAGCTTCTGAAAAATACAGTCTGTCCTTCAAACTATTGTTCTTAGGGGTTATTTTCACTAATGGCCTTTCTTGGGGTCTTCATGTTGTAATTATAAGGAAGTAAGCATTGTAAAAATAAGCTGAGGCCCAGCACCTACATCTCTTCCACTATTTGGTTTGCAGGTGTGCTGAATATGTAAACTAAATGGGTGACTATAATTTATGCACAGACCAAACATGAAAGTTTCAGTAGTTGTCTTAAAAATTTTATTTCTCGTTCTCATCCTTGGATGTTGGATCAGTATAAAACATATATAGTTGAAAGTAGTTTGTGTTTCACAAATAGTTTTTACCAGCAGTCCCACCTAAAGCCTAAATGCTGATGGGTGGGAATTTGTTTTGCTAGGGCTGTCTCTGTTAAGGTCTTACCTTGTTAATTTGTTTCAGCAATAGCTCTAAACCCATTGCACCAAAAGGTGAAGAGCAAAATAAATTAAAATAGATGGTCTAAATTATAATGCTGGAAGTTCCAAAATAATTTAAGCTCATGAGTGGTCCAAATGTAGTAAATAGCAATGATTGACATGGGAAAATACAACCACTATACAGCAAAATATGGGCAATGCAAATGGTTGGCTGTGCTTGTATCCTGTCAGGTTTTGTCTTGAATAAATTACTTTTTACAGCTACAAATGCTTTTTCTTGTTAAATATTTATAGTGTTTGAATTCCTTTCGCAAACTGTTTCATACAAGTCATAAATTCAATTTGTAGAAATCACTTGAAGCATAGTAGGAAATTTTGATTAGAATGAAAAACATGCTTGTGGAAATTAAAGTTGGCATATTGTTCCCCAACGAATAAAATGTCAAATTTAACATTTTAAAGTTTTTTTTTTTTTTAAAAAAAAAAAAGGCATGGCAGGATAAGGCAATTGGATTCATCCATTAGAATACTATTATATTTTCATTTGGATATTCATGGCAGTTTTCCATTGCCAATGAGATAATGAGGCAGTAACTACAATCTACTGTTAGCTCATTGTCTATATTTGCTTGTCATATCTTTTCTTCTGATTTTGAGAGGGAGACACAGTATGAGTGGAGAAGGGAA
Source organism: Omphalea diandra (assembly GCA_949677035.1). Taxonomy (NCBI): domain Eukaryota; kingdom Viridiplantae; phylum Streptophyta; class Magnoliopsida; order Malpighiales; family Euphorbiaceae; genus Omphalea; species Omphalea diandra. The sequence continues at coordinate 24,218 of CATIWR010050106.1, read as the reverse complement.
AGTGGTGTGTGTGACAGGAGGGTCAGGTTACATAGCTTCATGGCTGGTCAAGCTCCTACTCCGGCAAGGTTACAAAGTTAAAGCCACGGTTCTTGATCCAAGTAAGTTATTGCTTTCTTTTGTAGCATCTTAGGATGTCTCTTTTGACCTTAAGTTGGTCAATACTGGGTGATTTTCGTGGTTCTGTGCATATTTTGAGTTCTCAGAATCTGGGCCTGATCTGTTTTCTTAGTCGACTATAATCTCTCTTTCTTTTCCTAGTTTTTCTGGTTTTTATTTTTGACCTCAATGTGTTCATTTCTGCTTGTGATATTTATGGGTTTTCTGCAGAAATTTAAGGTTTTTAGATTGTGGGTCTGCAGAAATTTTCATTGCTTGATTCCTATTTAGATTTTCTTGATTTGGAATTATCAATAAGATACTGGATATGATCATCATGTGGTTCTCCAAAAAGCACTACTGATATGGTTCAAAATTTGCTGGCTTCCTCTTTATTTTGGTTTTTTGTGCAGTATGAGTTAAGAAGTAGTACTTCTTTGTTAATTATTCATGAAAAGACAGAGTTCTCTCTGTGTTTACTACTTTTGTTTATTCATGTCATAGATGATCCTAAGCAAAGAGAACACTTGTATGCACTAAATGGAGCCAAAGAAAGGCTTCAGTTATTCGAAGCAAATTTATTGGATGAAGGAGCTTTTGGTACTGAGTTGATGGATGTGAAGGTGTATTTCATACAGCTTCTCCTGTTATACTTTCAACATATGATCCCCAGGTAAAACGAATGCTACAGACCCAAGTGTATTGATTTAATATGATATAATATGTAACATACTAAATTATTGCCTCATTCATGATCCTTTGATACCTTATTTCATAAAAAATAATGTTTATAATTCCATGGCTTTGTGTTCTCTGCCTTTTAGAATGCGCTGATTAAACCTGCAGTAAGTGGAACGTTAAATGTTCTGAAGTCCTGTATAAAAGTTTCTTCCGTCAGGAGAGTGGTTGTAACATCTTCTATTGTAGCAATAATGGCCAATGGAAAAACTCTAACCCCTGATGTGGTTGTGGATGAGACTTAGTTTTCAGATCCTGCTTATTGTGAAAAAATTAAGGTAACATTATTTTCTGTTTGCAGTTTCTTTCTCCATATATACTTTTTCTGTATCTAAGTCTCATAATGATGAACGACATTTAAGGGTCCCGAAATTTATTATATTTTCTGCTGCTGCATACCTATATAAGTTTACCTTACTAACAGGAATAACATTTTTTTTTTTAATTCAAAATTATATGCATACATTGATTGCTTGTATCTGCACTGATATTAACCTTGTCATTATCAAGGACTTGTTGAGAAGTTAAAATGCTTACCTTTTTTGATACTTTCCAGCATTGGTATATGCTTCCAAAAACCTTAGCCGAGGATGCTGCTTGGAAATTTTCGAAAGAAAATGGAATTGATGTGGTTTCAATAAATCCAGGAATTGTGATTGTTCCCGTCTTTCAGCCAACTCTTAATATCAGTGTGGAGAGTATTTTGAACCATATAAATGGTACTCTTCTTTAACTACAGAGGAATGTGCACTTACCTTACTTGATTTGCAAAATGCTAGCATACAGCTGAAAGGGAAATCCTGTTTGCATTCAGGACAAACATTTCCAAATGAGAATCTTAGATTGGTTGATGTTAGAGATGTTGCAAAGGCACATATTCTAGCTTTTGAAAGACCTGCAGCCAGTGGTAGGTACTGTCTAGTTGGACAAGTTCTGCACTTGTATGAGTTCTTGGAGATTCTGCGCGCCTTCCTGAAAAGTAAGCTTTTATAGAAAAAATATGCTACTATGACTTTTATTCATGTCAGGGAGGCCTCAGGTGATCAATAAGTTAATCATCAATTTTGCAGGGTCCATGTTTTTGTGCATGTTCGAACAACAGTTTAAACAAAATTATCTGTGACTGTTGGTTGTTATGTTGTCGATAAACTCAGTAGCTAATTGTAGTTGATCTTTGAATAGTTAAGGGATATGCAATTGGATGCATATTAATCATCTAAGTCATTATGAATATTTGATTATACAAAAATTCTGTATGCTTCTTTTTTTCCTGCATAAGCAGATGTGCAGATGACAAGCCTTTTGTGCCAAAATACGAGGTATCCAAGCAGAAAGCAAAAACTATTGGTTTGGACTTCATTCCCTTGGAAGTTACTATTAAAGGCATGATTGAAAGCATGAAAGAGAGAGGTTTCTTAGCCTTTCAATGATGTAATTTATTCATTAGTTTCCCCAAAGGCCTCAGTGCTACACATTAAGCTTCTATTTCTTGCAATCCACCACCCTTTTGTGTGCATCTCTTACTGTCTTAGAGGTACATAAGGGATGCAAAACTGTAAATTAAGTTAGTTGTTTCTCTTAATAAAATATCAAAAAGAGGTTGGAGATAGAAAAACTTGCTGTGGTAAATAAGTGTTTTTTCCCCTTCTTTTGGGATAGATTTGGATTTGCTGATTTTGATTGCAGAGAGAGCGAGTTGAGTCATGGGGTTAACTTTATGAAAGGAATTTTGGATCATTTTTTAATTCTAGATAAATTAACTTATAGCTTTGTTTTTTAAAATAAAAAATATTGTTTTAATTTTAAAATTTTTAATTACTTAAATTGAGTCAAATTTAATTATTTCGAGTCAAGTTAGAGTTAATTCAATTTAAATGAATTAGCAAATCAGTTTGGATTTTATCCTCAAAATTTTTAGATCATTCGAATTGAAATATTCACTTAGTAATTTTTTTTTTCAACATGTGTTACACGTGAAGTTATATGCTATTTGTGCTCATATGAAATTTCATAATAATAATTAAAATATCTATATTTAAATAAAAGTTATTTGATATAAATGAATTTCAAAAAAATAAAATTCATTTATATATATATATATACACACACACCATGCTTCTATTTTATGTTACTGTTGAGCCCATTTGAGTCCAAAATAATTTGGATTTGGACAACAGAAGCTTTTTGGTATTTCATTTTACTTTCATAACTTTATTTCTTCCTCAGAAAAAAACAAGAGGGATAAATTAAAATAAAGCTAAGCTTTACATTAAATTAAGGCCTAAATAAATCCTTATGAAATAAAGTCAAAAATTCTAAATAGTTTTAATATTTTAATAGATAAACTAAAATCTTTAAGTGATAGTGGTAGACCAATTCACTCTAATGGATTTTCTACCACCACAATTTCTAAGTACAAATAAGTCAAATTGAACTTTTAATAGGCATTTCAAGTCTAATACAGTTTTTTAATACGTATTTAGGTTCAATAGAAAGTCTTTTAAAATGTTAAATAATAAAATTTTTATATTCACATTAATTTTTAAATTAAAAATATTTTAATCAATTTTAAAATTTTATCTCATATATATATATATATATATATATATATATATATATATTAGAGAGTCGATGTTATGGGAAAATTAATTAGAATGTCATATTCATGGATGCAAAATCAGTTGGAAAAAAAGAAAGAAAAACCGTCGTTTGTTAGGTCTATTTATTGATACTAACTTTTCAAAAGAATAACGATGTTACATAATAAAATTTAACTAATTAAATATTTTTTAATACACTGAGAATATATAAAAGGCATTAATTCTTCACTTGGTTAAGTTTGCTACATAAGATAAATTATTTAATAATTCATCATATAAAATGATAAATCATTTTATAAGATGAGATTTATATAATATATTTTGAGTATAAATTAGAAAAATTATAAAATATCACTGATAAAAAATTGAATAAATAATTTTTTATAATAAGATAATTCGCTATTTTTAATAATAAACTTAATTTATATTAAAATTTTTCATAAATATTTAATTTTTTATCTCTTATATTATACATCAAGTATTCAATCGTCATAATAAAATTTATATAAATATCTGAAATACAAGAGACAGACCCACACGCATAGACCTACTTTTAATAAATACAAATCAAAATACTACTTCCCATTATGGAATTCCCATTATGTTGCCTTATCCGGTTTTGTCGTTTTTCCATAATTGCCAACTGGTAAGTAACCCGTAGAGGGCAAGATAATTCCTTTTGGCTTACTACTGACAGTGATCTACAATGGACTGCTTTAATGTAAGTTCATTGCTTACGTTCGACCCCCAATTGCTTTTTATCTGCATATCTTCTCATAAAGATTTGGGCAGAAAGAAAGAGATAGTACACTATGAGTGGAGAAGGAAAAGTAGTTTGTGTAGCTGGAGCATCAGGTTACATAGCGTCATGGCTGGTGAAGCTCTTACTTGACCGAGTTTACACAGTTAATGCCACTGTTCGTGACCCAAGTGAGTGATCTTTTATCTTCTTCTTTGTTTTTTAGCTTCTTTGGTGTCAGTTCGTAAGATTGATATGCTCAAACTAGCGTGAAAATTGGTGCTATTTTTGTGGTTTTTCTGCTTATTTTCGAGGTTTTGGCTTCTGGGTATGATTTATTTTTCTTGTTTTTGTGAATGGGGTGGAGGTTGAGCTTGAGAATGGATGAGTTATAATGAATTTGGGTTAACCATTGCTAACAAGTTTGGAACTAATCAATTAGTAGTTAAGTCCAAACTATTATATATCTTTTATATTTTATGTATTCTTTCAATGTGAGATTTTTAATGTTAACAGTTAGTATTAACTCCATGAAGTGATACTTCTTGGTCATTTTGTATAAAGACATGACATGCCTGGTTGTTATTATGTGTGTGGAAATTGTTAGGTGTGCTTTCATTTGGTGAATAGTGTCTTATCTGCACCTATTTTTGGACTAGCTCCATATGTTCTCCTGGATTGGATCATTTAGTTCAATGAATAAGCTTATGGCATTACAATCTGTCAATAAGTTAATTTGGTGAAAGGTTGTGAAATTGCGATGCGCCTGTTTGAAAAGCATAAACAATAGAGCAAGATGTTAAATGGTTCCAATTATAGCAACACTCCACAAAATACCATCAGTTCCTTCTTATTTTTTCCTCTCATTTTCATTTGGTGAACTCAAGATAACGGACTTTTCATTTTCGTTGACTTTTACTATGGCCTCTTTGATTGTAAACATTATTCCTAATCTATAGTTGTTCTAAATTTCTAGATAAAATTTAACTCCCATATCCATTATCTTTGTTGGAGTTGAATTTCTATGTACTAATTTTGTTTATGCATTTCGTAGATGAACCTAAGAAAACAGAACATTTACGTACCCTGAATGGAGCCAATGAAAGACTTCATTTGTTCAAAGCAGATTTATTGGAAGAAGGTGCTTTTGATCCAGTAGTTGAAGGATGTGAAGGTGTATTTCATACAGCGTCTCCTGTTTTTATCTCAACAAATGACCCTCAGGTGAACTTTTTTGTGAATGCAACATTGCAATTTGGCTGACACCTAGCTTGATGTTTGAGACATGTAGTTGTTGACTTCATATGATGCAATACCTACTACATAATGCAATGTTGGCATTGTACATTGATTAATTTACATAGTTTTTTTTTTTTGGTTATGGATGAGTTTGTAAAATTTTTCATTATTCCATGTTTCTACGTTATTTGCGTTCAGAATGCATTGCTTGAACCTGCAGTGAAGGGAACACTAAATGTCTTCAAGTCCTGTGCGAAAGTCCCTTCTTTCAAAAGGGTGGTTATAACATCTTCTATGGCACCAGTAGCTTTCAATGGTAAGCCTCTAAGACCTGATGTGGTAGTTGATGAGACTTGGTTTTCAAATCCAGATTTTTGCGAGGAAAAAAAGGTATATTATGTCTCTTTCACAAGTTCTCTTTTTTGTTGTCTCTTTGTAGGGAATTCTTAGCTGCAGAAAATTCAACCTCTTTTTGGTATTTTTCCAGCTGTGGTATATGCTTTAAAAAACATTAGCTGAGCATGCTGCTTGGAAATTTGCAAGTGAAAAATGGTCTCGACATAGTTACAATACATCCAGGATTTGTGATTGGTCCTCTTTTACAGCCAACTCTGAATCTCACTGTAGAGATTATTTTGAACCACATAAATGGTACTCCTCTTCAACTATGGAAGAATTTTTGTTGTCACACGTAAAATTGAAATTTAATATGGCACACTTCTTTTTTTTCTTTTTTTCCTTTTCAAGTGATTAGTTTAGCCAGCAATGCATACAGATTTTAGTCTTGTTTGTTTTGTTAGGTGATGGAACATTCTGCCAATATTAGGAAAATTGCTAATTCGACTAACAAATTGTGTACTTAGTGCACATGCATTGCTGGAACTTCTTTCCTTCTTTCCTAAGAGTAGTTTGCATTTTTGAAAAACTTGGTGTCAAGAGTTCACCAATGGAATGTAAGGTCTTTCATTCATTTCCTATCTTGCATTTAGAAAGGTTCAAGGTACAGCAGCCAAAACATCTCCTGGATATTAAAGTAGTCAATGTATTATATTAGGAAAATGTGCGTCATTTTTCCTTTCCTCTTTGCCTTTGGAACCATTTAAAATGGCCTGAATGAGGGATTGCACCTAATATTATGATTGAAAATTGTCCAAATTATCAAGAAGCAAATTACAGATTTGGCTGTGTGAAACCCTACTTTCCTTGTTACTACTACACTTATATGAATTGATCTGATAGAACATGGAAGCATTTAGAATACTTTCTTATGCAGGTCCAGCGTTTCCAAATGAGATTTTCAGATTTGTTGATGTCAGAGACCTTGCATATGCACATATTCTAGTCCTTGAAAGACCTTCAGCCAGTGGCAGATACTGTTTGGTTGGACAAGTTACACACTTCTCTGAGCTCTTAAAGATTTTTGCGTGAACATTTCCCTGCATTGTGCCTTCCTGAAAAGTAAGTTTTTAGTGAAAGTTATTTATGTCAGATAGATCTTGTTTGATCAATAATTTAATCATATACTTTACCAGGACCTATGTTTTTGTGCTATTCAGATGACAGTTAAAATGAAATGTTGAGAATGTTACAGGCTATGGATTGTTGATGACAAGCTCAATTGCTAATTGCAATTAACCTTTCAATGGTTGAAGGTCATGTAAGTAGACTTGCGCAGAAATCACCTAAAATGTTGCAGTGGGTCTGAAATTCTGAATCTTTTGTTATGATGTATATAGTTGTGTACTAAAATGCTGCTTAAAATTATGCACTGGGCTGACTCAGTAGCTCTTTAATTTTTAGTAGTAAATCTAAAAATATGTGCTACTATTTTATTGCGGATTGGTATACCATGGACCAGTTTCCATGTTGCATGGTGAATTTGAAATCAAAACACACCGTTTCATTTAAATTGTTCAAACATTATACAGGTGTTATCTTCTTTCTAAAAAAAGAAAACATTTGCAAAACACACAGATTTATGCCAATTCTTTTTCATTTTTCTGCTTTCTTTTCAAGTTTCTTCCTTTTTTCTTTATTTTTTTCTTTTCTTGTTTTATTTATCTTTTCTCTTTAATACTGTAAATAAATAAATTAATAGAATATTGATCAAGTTTGCTTCATATTTTCTATTATTCTTTAATTTTATTTAATTTTAATTTTAAAAGTTTTATTTTTATATAAAATTAAATAAGTTAAATTTTTTAAAAATAAATGAATCTGATAATTTAAAAAATTAAGATAAACACCAAAATAAAAATACTTATAAATCAACAATAGTGTAACTTCAATAAAAAAAAATGTACCTAAAATAAAAAATGTTATACCTATAGTACAATACTAATATACTTATAAATCATCAACAACGTATCTTCAATAAAAAAAAATATTATACCTAGAATAATAACAATGCACTTGAAATAAAAAAACAATATACTTAGATTAAAATGTCAATGTAATTAGGATCAACAAAAATGTAGAAGATCATCAAACTTTGTTATGACAAAAGTCAAGATATAAATTAATATACATACAATACAGTGTATTTCCTCTATGACATTAATTTACTTTTATATCAAACGTTATGTGCTATAATTTCAAATTAATGTACTGTGTTTTCAAATTGATGTACCTGTCTCACAATACAAATATACCTAATTAATATACCAATAGCATAACACAAATGTACTTATATGTTTGAACAATGTATCTCAATAAAAAATAATGTACCTAGGGTAATAACAATATATTTATGATAAAAATATTTACAATAGAAATATTTTTTATTAAAAATATTTATCAAATTGATGTTTTCAAATTGATGTGTCTGTCTCACAACACAAATATACCTAATTAATGTACCAATAGTATAACACAAATGTACTTATATGTTTGAACAATGTATCTCAATTAAAAATAATGTGCCTAGAGTAATCAAAATATATGTATGATAAAAATATTTATAATAGAAATATTTTTTATTAAAAATATTTATAATAGAAATATTTTTTATTAAAAATATTTTTCAAATTGATGTTTTCAAATTGATGTAATTGATGTTTTCAAATTGATATATCTGTCTCACAACACAAATATACCTAATTAATGTACCAATAGTATAACACAATTGTACTTATATGTTTGAACATTGTATCTCAATTAAAAATAATGTGTCTAGAGTAATAACAGTATATTTATGATAAAAATATTTGTAATAGAAATATTTTTTATTAAAAATATTTATCAAATTGATGTACATGTCTCACAACACGAATATACTTAATTAATATACCAATAGCATAGCACAAATATACTTATATGTTTGAATAATGTATCTCAATTAAAAATAATGTGCCTAGAGTAATAACAATATATTTATGATAAAAATAGTTATAATAGAAATATTTTTTATTAAAAATATTTATCAAAAATATTTATGGTACAGATATTTATGAAAAATATTTATTAAAAAAATACCTAAAATAATAACAATATTTATGATAGAAAATATTTATTAAACAAAAATTTCCTTATTTTGAATAAGGAAGTAACCTTTTATAACAAAAAAAATTGAATCCTAAAAATCTGTTGGAATGAAATAAATAAAACAAACAAATCAGACTCAAAATCTAATGCAGAAAATAAATTAAAATCTGTTGCAGAAAATAAATTAATTAAGTCACATGTGATACATAATAAATACGAAGACATGTATATCATGAACCACAAGCATTTCAAAATATAAATTGCGTTCTATTGCTTTGTTGCATTTTACACGTTTGGTATGCATAATGCATGTCAAATCAATACACGTCCAACCCAGCACCAGCCTCTTGAATGAAAATGCAGATAAGACAACATGTTGACTCAAGAAATTGACACATACCTAGCCGCATTCTTTGTGTTTTTTTTTTTTTTTTGGGGGGGGAGAAAGGGGAGAAATTAAAACCGAGGGCGTGATTTAATATTGATCAAGTACATTAAAGCATAAGATTAGATAAAGTTTAGGATGACTTCCAATGCTAAGTTAGATGAATTGAGAAGTAAAACAAAATTTTCTCTACTTTTTTAGCAACTGATGAAGTTATGGTATTGGAAAACTTTTGCAACTATTTAAGTTTTTTAATCCAAAATTTCAATTATTCACGTAACAAGTGTACAAGTAAAAATAAATGAATGTACCCTTTGACTCTCCTAATTTATATGATACTCATTTCAATTTGAATTTTAGTGCTAAATCATTATGTAGCAAATGAGTGAGGTGGGAGACAGGTGGAATTAATTTTGGATTGCATTATTTTTTGGCTGAATTTAAATTAGATTAGATTTGATATTGATGGTTAGATTAGATCATCAAATTAAGATGTAGAAAAGAATTATTGATAATTTTCAAGTCATTTTTTATGGGTTTCAAATTTTGAATTTTGATAATTTTAGTAATCAATCACAGATTATAAGTGATATCTTTTCCCTTGTTGTCGTAAAGTTATCTATTTCAAAGCTTGTGTGATTGAATTCTCTATTAATGCATATCTCCATGGAAACCAAAGGAAAATACCAAGCTTTAGTAGAACATGGTAATGTCTCCTTATGACCAGTAGCTTGTTTTGAGCTGTATCTTAATTTTAGTAGCAATTTCATTCAACCAATCATTTATTAAGCATATGTTTATGTTTACATAAAAGTGGCTCATCCTTTAGCTCTTCTGAACAAAATGAAGTGTCTTTCGATGCAAAGGGCTATATGCTACAAGTCATTATAGGAGATTGATTGAATTGATGAAAACATTATCACTTCATCTCATATACCACTCTGTTGCACGTACTAGTTTAAGGCTAGCGTGAATGTTAATAAAAAGTATCGTTAGTTTGCCATTGGAAAAATGATTGCGATACTGAATTATTGATTTTATGTATGTGGCTATGAAAGTCAAAGAAACATATTAAGCCATATATATATATATATATGATGCATTGGAATCTTTTACCTAAAAGAATAAAAAAAAATTAAAATTTGAAGCTCAGCACTACATAGCAAGAAAAGTGAGTTGGCATTTCTACGGAATTAAATAGTTTAAGCACATGACATAGCAACAAACTATTACAGGAAAGGAAGCATTCCACGCTTAATTCCTAACATCAACTCAAACCAAATCAGTAGAAGCTAATACATAGGGATTCACCAAAGTGAAGCAATAGAGCATACACCAAACTACACATAGAAATGTGCCATTGTTTCCTGAAATATGAGCAGTTCACAATTGAAGACAACCTCCATAATGGGAAAAATTGCAGGCTTTTGAGTTGGACCTTTGACCATTCTCACTTGCTACTTCTTGAACTTCAAACTAGCTCTGACATGTAAGTAGTGACAGCGACTGGCTATGCACTTGTTCAGCTGTCTCCATTTCTTTTGCCACGCATATTATACTTCCACGACTGATAAGGCAGGAGTTATAACCAAATTTCAGTGTCCCCAAAAAATGAATGTTTGCTAAGGTGACTATTCGCTAAAGATTTCTAAATAGGATCTGGAAGTACAGGCAGCCTACAAAAGCATATAAGAAAATAAAGCTGAAGGTATATAAGAGGGATATGAAATTTGCATAATTTACCATCCGACTTTTTCAATCAGATTGAATACTAAAAACTAGATCAAGGAATGTGTATTAGAAATGCTAATTTATCTAAAAATGCGTATTTATGGTTATCTAAACTTTCATATTACCTTCATTACACAGGTATTAATTGTTGTGGGGAAGAAATTAGTAACCTAACCTCTGGGAATAGAGGAGATATCTTCCTTCTTATTCATTAAAGATAATGTAGAAGGCAAATTTCCAAAAATCCAATCAACATAAATTGGATTTTGAAACTGAAACTCAAATCTTTTCATTGAAGTTGAAGAAACTACTTGGGAACAGAGTTAAAAATTTGACAGAGCCTGCTAAAGCTAAATTTGATGCCTTTGTAATATTTGAAAAAATGAAATATGTTAATGTTATACAATGAAGTGTTCCAGGTTCAAGATCTATCACCCTTCTTAGGACTCTTCAAGTTCCAAATTGTTCCATACCTGCAGAAAAAAGGAAACAAAATCCAACAAGATCTTACTCAACATTGCCCTCAAGGATTAGAAGATTGAAAATATTGCTTAAAGTTAGGATAGTTGTCGTCGATTTTCATTTTTCCTTATTTAAGGTAGTATCAGCTGAACAAATGTTCTGTTAATGTCTCATATTTCTGAATAATCCACTCTCCTTCTCAGCTCCTCAAACTTGGAAACCCCCCAAAAGAGAAAATGGAGAACTAGCATCAGAGATAATTCTCACAAATCAATCATCATTTACTTATGCCACCCACCCCCCCAGTTAGGTTTCCATAATCCATTTATTGGTCCCTGGACTAAAGTCTATAATCTGAAGAACCTGAATATTGGCCTAAGAATTTGAATTCTAATCATTATGAGCCATTCTTATTTAGTGTGAAAACAATTTAAATCTCTCCATGAAATGAATTATTTTATTTTGAAAAGCAGATATCCTTTGATCATCGATCATAAGAACAATGTAGATGAAAAGAAAAATGCAGATGAAGCTGTCATATACCTCTCTCTCTAGAATCTGAAAGAAGCCAAAGGTGTCAATCTGCGTAAAAAATTATACTAGATTATAGGATGTATTGCATTGCTCTTACATCTTGCATAACTTTGAATTATCAAATTGAATGTTGAGTGCCTACAAAGTATTAACACATGTACCATATTGTATTAGAATTCAGAAAAATGAGAATAGATGGATATATTTATTACATTAAAAAATGCAGCTTGATGAGACGAACTAAAGGCCAATATGTCCATGATCCTATGTGAATATGAAGGACAGTGGAAAGTTTGTGGAAACATCATTCCATGCGCGCATAGAATCAAGAAAATAGAAATTAGTTAAATTTAAAACAGAATAAAGTAGGAAATTGATTAACTTACAAGATTACATCATGTAGAAGCAGTTGATGCTATATATGCCTTAGGATAAGATATTGGCACACAAATCCTACTACATGTTAATATTTAAAAGCTGTTAAGTGAACATTATGATGCTCAAAAAACAGAGAGACAGATTAGTAACCTAGCCAGTGGAGTCAGAGGAGTTCCTTTGTTCTTCTCCTTCCAATGAATAGTGGCCCTTCCCGTTGGATATAATCAATTCGGTTTGTTAGGATGTGAGCAATGAGCAGCCATATAGTTGCCACATTTTTCAGACAAATGAGGGCATTTGTCAATCTTCAAAGAAAATCAAATACAGCAACTCAAATAAGATGAGGAAAAAAACATTGGCACTATCGAATGTTAAAAAGTTGAATTTCCTACAGAGAGAAAGAATGATTGAAAGGAAGAAAGTAGTAATCTAACCTGTTGAAGCAGAAGAAGAATGGTGATTGGTGCATGTAGATGAAGGCAGTACTAACCTAATACTGTTGGAGTTATCATTTCCAATCTCCTTCTATCGTGCAATGAAATTTTGGCATCAAGGTCAGGTTAGGGCAATCGCTGATATACAATTCTGAAAGACAAGGAAATTCAGGCAGCAGCGACAGATCAACATCCCCTCTCCACCATCCATTTAGATTAGGGCAGCGCTCGATACTGAGTAGCTTCAGGGATTTGAAGAAGAATGGTGCAGATGATGAAAAAGGCTTACACGATATGTACTCCAGAGCGTCAAATTCTTCAAGATGGAGATGTTCCAAATAAGGGAGTTGATCCAATGGCAGTAGATACTTACGTTTGGGACAATTATTTATAGAAATTGTGACCAGATTTGTGAGAGAAGAAAGCCAATTTAAGAACCTCACACCTTCATAACTGAAATTTAATTCATAATCATTTATAAAATAATATTGGTTTACTTTCACCAGCAAATGTTTTAAGTTTGAGGGAGGGTGTAAGTTATCCAACAACAACTCATCACCATTTCCACTTTCTTCTCCAGTTCCCTCGCCATCCCAATTCAAGGTCAAAGTATGAAGGTGCTTTTTTTCCTTGAGATTGACTTGGTTTTACTCTGATGCAGCATTTTTCACATTTCTTAGTTCTCCAATGATCATCTCATCTCTAAGCTGGTTCAGGCTGTTCAATTCTCAGTGTAGCACTTCCTTCATCCCTTGCCACTATAAAATTTGATAAGGTACGTAGACATGTTAATTTCCCCAATCTCAGTGGCATGCCTTTTAGACTCAAACATGCATCAATCCTGAGGTGCCTAAGACTAATCAATTTTCTTATATCTCTCAGTAATTCTTCAAGATTTGCACAAAACGAGAGATCTAGATTTTGCAGGTTATACAAACTGCATATAGAGTTTGGAAGTGATTCAATTCTAGTACTCCATGATATGTCAAGATACCTCAAGTGCTTCAACTTCCCTATTGACTTGCTCAATTTAAAGGAACGTTCCTCCCAATTCCCTTTTACAATCAATACACGTAACTTCCTGCAATTTGAAACAAATGCATCTATATTCTTTTCTAACGTCATCATCAACAATCCTTGTAAGAAACATAGTCCTTAAATCATTATCTTTATGGAGCAGCTTAGGAGGCAGTATGAAACTTTCACTTTCATAACACACATGATGGACTCTTTCAGGAATATCTTTTACATCATTATTTCCCACCACAATGCAACTATCCCTTGCTATTGATTGTGCAAGATCATGTATAATGTCATGCATTTTATAATAAAAATTAAATTTTTAAAAAAATAACCTAGATAATAATTCATTGAAGTAATGATCACCATTCTCCCCTAAACTTTCACTCTCACTCTCACTCTATCCACAATTGTACCAACATATCTTTATTCCTAAAGTCATAATCTTTGGGAAACATTGAACAGTAAACAAAGCATTGCCTTAAATATATTGGAAGGTGATCATAACTCAATTTCAATACTGGACCAATATCTCAAGTTCAAGAAATGTTTAAGCATAATTCCTTTCAGCAGAATTAGTCATTTTTTTTCAAAAACATGGTCTCTTTTTGAGTATTAGCAATTGAAGAGATATATGGAATCCATCTTCCAGAGTAAACTATCAAAGCATCATGACTCAACCTTTACAAAATATTGCAAGCAACTTCAGAAAAAATTGAATATGTAATCATGATGTTACTTGCAAATTGATTTTCATCTCATACTGTGGCTTGCAAGTTGCTCTGACTACAAAGATCAACACATGGATTATATTGCATTTAAATCCAGAAAAATTAGGATAGATTCATATATATTATTAATCTAACTACCTGTTAAGAAAATAAATGCATCCAACATTTATCAAACTTTGGATGTGACAATACATTCCATGATCTAAAATGATTTATTTCAGAAGATCCCTTCTATGGCTAAGGGAACATGACCTACTGGCAGCTGCAAACCACCATTATAAATTGGGGAATATAAGGTGAAGAGCATTGACAGAAATTGAAGACACATGGCCTCACATCTATGATTTATTGGTCCTATGTACAGATTCTTGTTCACCTGAATTTACCTAAATTAGCTTCGTTATTATATTTGCACAGAGAGTTAAAATCTTCAGGTTGTGAACATTAAATCACTTTTAATTGTTGGATTGGAGTAGAAAATAACTAAGCCAATAAATCTTAGTTTATCAAAATTTGGAAGGGAAATTTTGAAAAATTCAATCAATAAAGTGAAACTCAAGCCTTTTAATTGAAGTTGAAGGAACAATTTCCAAATAGAGTTGAAATTTTGACAGAGAGCCCACAAGGACAAAATTTGATACCTTTGTTATACTAAAAAAAGTGAAATATGTTATCGTTGTATGGTGAAGTCCCCATCTTCAATATCTATCACCCTTTTTGAGAAGCTTCAAGGTCCAAATTCTCCATTTCTGCACAAAATGAAAAAGAAAATAAAATGCATCAAGATTTTACTCAACATTGCCCTCGCTCAAGGATTAAAAGATTGGAAATATTGCAAAAGAGTAAATTCTTATTCTACCTGATTTTAACATTGTAGTAGCTTAGATTAATTGTTCTTTTAATGTCTCATATTTCTAAACTTCTCATTCTCCTTCCTTCTGGATATGGAGGCACATAATGTACTCACCAGACTTGGAAACCCCCCCAGAAAAGAGAGAATGAAGAATTAGCATCAGAGAATTGTACATAACAATTGAGACTGAAAAGAGATCCAATCAGAGGGGTTCGATTATTGTTCTTGTTCTACTTCTTCTTCCTGTTCTTCTTCTTGTTCTTGTTCTTCTTCTTGTAGAACTATCATTAAAATGTTAACATGCAGATTGAGTAAATCTGCCTAAGATAAGATATTGGCACACAAATCTAATATATGTTAATATTTAAAAGTTGTCTATTGAAGATACTACAAGTTAATATTTAAAAGCTATCAAGTGAAGATTGTGAAGCTCGAAAAACAGAGAGACAGATTAGTAACCTAACCTATGGAGTCAGAGGAGTTCCCTTCTTCTCCTTGTTCCGATAAATAACAGCCATTTCGTTGAATAAAAGGTCCATTAATTATGATATCTGGGATGTGAGCAATGGTGGGCCAATCTGCAGCCATATCGTTGCCATATCTTTCAGACAAATGAGGGCATGCCCAAATATTTAACATCTTTAATGACGTCAGCTGTTGCATTGCTTTCGACAGCGATGTCAATTTGGGGCATTTTTCAATTGTTAGTCGTTCAAGTGATGTGAGGTTGGATATCCAGTCAGGCAAAGCACACAAATCTTCAATCGATGTTAGGTATAAAGACTTCAATTTGGATAGAGGAGCAGTAACTGAATCAGAAGAAGAAGAAGAAGAAGCAGCCATCATGACCTCAGTTGACATCATCATCTTCACCTTCATCGTCTCATGCAAAGGTGTTAAGTTGGCTCCCATCAACATCAGCTCCACATCCAGATATGGAAATGTTGGCATCAAAGTCAGGTTAGGACAACCGTCGATAATCAATCGTGAAAGACATGGAAATTGAGGACGCTCAGCTGCCTTGCTCCACCATCCCTTCAGATTAGGGCAGTCCATGATTTCGAGTTCCTTCAGGGATGAGAAAAATGGTGCAGATGATGGTGAAAAAGGCTCACACGATATGTACTCCAGAACCTCGAAGCCATAAAGACGGAGAAGCTCCAGATAAGGGAGTTGATCCAACGATGGCAGATGCTTGCTGTTTGGACAATATGTTATATCAAGTTGGACAAGATTTGTGAGAGAAGAAAGCCAACTTGAAAACCTCACACCTCCATAATTCCGTACGTCTAAATGTTTTAAGTTTGGGGGAGGGTGCAGGTTATCCAACAGCAACTCGCTATTTCCACTCTCTCTGTGTTCACTAATAAAACAGGGACGGGTTCGGTATCCCCACAGAAACTCAGTATAAAGGCGGTACCAATCCAAACACAACTTATGAAGGTGTTTCTTTTCCTTGAGATTGACTTGGTTGGACTCCAACTCAGCATTTTTCACGTTTCCTAGTCCTTCAATCCTCAAGTAACCTCTTAGCTGGTTTAGGCTATTCAATTCATTCAGTGTAGCACCCCCTTTATCCCATGCCACTATAAAATTCGATAAGGTACGCAGACTAGTTAATTTCCCGAGTCCCAGTGGCATGCCTTTTAGACTCAAACATCCATCAATCATGAGGTGTCTAAGACTAATCAATTTTCTTACATCTCTCGGTAATTCTCTTAGACCCCAACATTTTGAGAGTATTAGAGTTTGCAAGTTATACAAACTGCATATAGAGTTCGGAAGTGATTCAATTCGATCACTATCTGATATGTCAAGGCACCTCAAGTGCTTCAACTTCCCTATTGATTTGCACAATTTACTGGTAACATAATTGCGAGGAGACCTCAACACACGTAACCTCGTGCAATTTGAAGCTATTGCATCTAACACATCAGCAGAATTATGTACCTCTTTGAAAAACAGAGTCCTCAAACCATTATTTTTACGTGTTAGCAGTTTAGGAGGCAACGAAGAACTTTCACAATACATATGATGGATTCTTTCAGGAATATTTTGCTTATCATTATTTACCACTGCAATGCAACTATCCCCTGCTATTGATTGTGCAAGATCATGTATAAGGTCATGCATTTTATAATACCACTTATATTTTTGAAACAATGACCTAAATAATAATTCATTGAAGTAATGATCACCAATTTCCTCTAAACTTTCACTTTCACTCTCACTTGAACATTGAATGTAACCTTGTGCTATCCATATTTTAATCAACTCCTCTTTATCATAGAATTCATAATCTTTTGGAAACATTGAACAGCTAACAAAGCATTGCCTTAGATATATTGGTAGGTGAGCATAACTCAATTTCAATACTGGACCAATATCATTGTCGCCACTCTCAAACAACCTCCACATCTCATTATTTAGGACAGATAACCATTCATCTTTACTATTTTTTAAACGCATCATGCTTCCTAAAGTCCTTATTGCAAGTGGAACTCCTTTACACCTCTTTACAATTTTTTTCCCAACTCCTACTAGGTCTTGATAGCTTTGATCTTGGCCTTTTCTAAATGCTAGCTTTTCAAATAAATCCCAAGATTGACTCTCTGTTAGACCCTTTAACTCATATAATGAGGAGTCTACAACATCCATAGCTAAGCAAACTTTCTTGCTGCGAGTGGTTACTAGAATCTTACTTCCTTGAATACCTCTTAACAAATATTTCCTCAAATTATTCCACTTTTCCCTATTCTCATTCCACACATCATCTAATACTAGCAAGTATCTCATCCCTCTTAATTTTTCTTGGACACGACTTTGTAACTGATCCAAATCTAAGTCACCCACTTCACCATTAGTTACACACTTAAGGATCTTTTTAAGTAGCATTTGCACATCAAACTCTTCTGAAACACATACCCATATCCTTAGACCAAAAAAATTTCTAACACTTTCATCCTGGTACACCAATTGGGCAAGGGCAGTCTTTCCTAAGCCACCAAACCCAGTTACTGCAACCACAGAGACACTTTCTTCATTGCCTAGACTCAACAATAATTTTATGACTTCTTTCTTATCTTCCTCTCTTCCTATCATCTCTGATTCTAATATAAAGGAGTCAGTCTCTCTCCAACTATACTTAACTTGCGTATCTGCTCTAGCTTCATTGCTAACAAAGCGAATGATAGATACATCTTTGGTGATTTCATCCAACCTCCCTCGAATGTCCTTAATTCTATGCCCCACCTTAAAGCGAAATGCAATTTGATTGGAGGAGGAAAAGAAGTCACTTACCTTTCTCATCATATTTGCCCCCCCTTCAGCTTTCCTCCGTAAATTTTCAGTTGCTATGTCTTCAAACAAATCATCTGCATCAAAAACGACTTCTTTAAGCCTTTGTAACGAGCTCTTCCTTGCATGACCAGTCTCTTGCTTCATCTCAGCATCTAGAAGCACAGCTTTGATAGTGGACAGAATTTCTTCAAGTTTCCTTACGTCATCTTTGACACCATAGACCAATTCAACTTCTTGGGAAGCAAAAGATGCCAACTTTGGCAACAATTGTTCTGCAATGCTAATTAGCAAGCTCATAGCCATTTTTTATGGATAATCACAGGAAAAGGCCAAGAAGGTAATGAAGATAAGGAATGGGAAGGGTGGAAAAATTTTGCTGGGAAGATATGTGAAGATTTTTGTACGATGATGAGATTGATAATTAATGAGCCAATATATATATAGAAGTTTGAGGAGAGCATTACTTTCAGGAGGTAAAGAAAGCAAAGTATTTTCAGTTTTCCATTCAAAACAAAAATGAAAAAGCAATGATATCATGAAGAGTAATCATAACAGAAGCAACGAATATAATAAAGGCCATTTGGTTACCAGAATTTGCAGAATCACTTTTTTTGAAAAGTAAATTTATGGGTAAGTGGTTTTAAAAATATAAAATTCTTGTGTTTAATTAAATATAAAATTTTTTTAGAAATTTAAAAT
Source organism: Omphalea diandra (assembly GCA_949677035.1). Classification (NCBI taxonomy): domain Eukaryota; kingdom Viridiplantae; phylum Streptophyta; class Magnoliopsida; order Malpighiales; family Euphorbiaceae; genus Omphalea; species Omphalea diandra. The sequence goes on along the minus strand of CATIWR010050106.1, from coordinate 4,793 downwards.
TAATATTTTTAAATTATACATAAAATAATTCGAAAAAATTAATCTAAATTACTATCATACTCTTAATCTAATTACTTATTTTTATTTAATTAATAATCAATACAAAAAATCTTATACAAGAAAATTTATCACAATGATCAATTCATGAGATGCAATTATAATATATAATAAATATACTATTATTAAATAATATAATTTATAATTAAAATTAATACAAAATATAATAATAATATTATTAGAATATTATAACATAATTAATAAATATTATTTACTGATACTAAATAGTTATTCTTTTTTCTTAAAAATTACTTAATAATTATATATACTAATAATTCAAATATATAGTTTATGATGATAAAATTTTAAGAAAATCTAAAAATAATTTAATTACTCAATAAATTAATAAGAGACTATAATTTTTTATAGTTTAATAATTATTTTAATTAAATTTGAATAATAATTTACATCCTTGATTTTGATTAGAATTGTCTTAAACAAATAAATAAGTTTTAGTTTAGTAAGTTAAAAAAAAAATATAAGGTTATATATATTTATATATTATATTAATTAAAGGTATATTTGTCAATATATAATTATATAATTTTGAATAGTCATGAGAAAGTACTTTCTCAATTTTTGAGATGGAAAAAATATTTTCTCAAGTAGATGAGAAAGCAATGGTAGATCCTACATGTCCACAAATATAATTTTCTTAGATATGCAATTTTTCTATGACAAACTAAATACCGAAATTTAACATTTCTAAACTATTTTTCCTTGAAATTTCACTAACCAATCGCCCCTAAAAAGTAATCAAAACAAAGTCATCCTATATTCCTTTTTGCGTTTACATTCAAATGAAAATGCTATTTTATATGTCGCATTTTGATGAGAATATGCAAGACACACAAAGTTTCATGATATAAGCATGATATTTTCTCTTTTGTACTAATGAAGAAAATAAACGTGAATAAGCAATGTATCAAATAATAATAATAATAATCATCATCATCATCGTTAAGGAAATCCAACCTAATAATTCTTTAGTGGACTAAATAAGTTCTTTGATAAAATCAATAAGTTATTCAATGGTCAGTCATTGGACACCTCTTTGTTTTCTTTTTTTTTTTTTTTTTTTTTCTCATTCACAAGTTCCCACTGAAGAAAACAATAAATGGGCCAAGTTCCAGTATGGACTTAAGATGCCGGCCATATATGATATTTGTTGTTCAGTGGCTACTGGATCCATGTTGGAAACAACATTGGCAAAAATGTGGACTGTACATTTAGTGGTCTAGTCTTTCACCATTTTACGGTGTATTGAAGAACTGTTTAGTAGTTTCTTAGAATTCAAAGATGCAGAATATAGTAATGAATATTTATTGACGGTAACATTTAGTGGTCTAGTCTTTCACCATTTTACGGTGTTCTGTGAACCAGTATGGGCAATATATTCCAAATGCTTATTAACTAAAATTTTTCAAGTTTTGATAAAATTAATTAATTTTTTTAATTTTAATAAAATTAATAAAATTTTGATAAATTTTTATCAAAATTCAAATTTATCAAAATAGGACAATGTGTGACATTAAAATATTAAATTAAAATAATATTAATTGATATTAGTAACTAATATTAATTGATTTTACTATATTTTTATAAAAATTTACATCAATTGATTTGTTACATCACATTATATATTATTATATTTTGATCAATTTAAATTTTGATTAAATTTATTAAAATTTTATTAATTTTAACTAATTTTATCAAAATTAAAAAAATTAATTAATTTTATTAAAACTCGAAGAGACTGAGATTTTTAGAGCCAATGAGGCATTCTAAAAACATAGGCATTTGATCAATTGTCTTATTAGTGGCCGCTGAAGGGTTGAGTCTGTTTTTGTACGATGTATATATATAGTTCTTGACATAAGTCATGATTCTGGTTTGTAGAAGAGACTTTATGTGATTTCTCAATAGAACTTTTAAGATTAAAAGAGATTAGGAATGACTAATATATTGTGTATATTTAGCAAATTTAATTGTATGATTGGAGATCAATTATTCAAAACACTTAGTTTGAGTATCCATTCAAACCTCCTTTTAACAATTTTCTTGGGCTTTTCACAAAAACAGGAAATAAAAACATATATTTAATCAAATAGGGAGATTTGAAAAATATTTATATAGAAGGGGTGTTTTTTGTTGGTAAGAGATAGAAAAAATAAGAAAGCCCCAAAAAAAAAAAGTTCATCCTCTACTTATATTAGTGGATAGACCTTTAAAAAAAAAAAAAAAATTCATCTCAAGTTTAGCTAATGACGGGACTGTGTTATTATTTTTTTAATTATTCTTGTCCGGTCCTTTAGTTATCTAGCCGATATGACCTATATTTTTTATATAATTTGTAAATTTTGAATTTTTTATAAATTGAGTGTCAAATAATTATAATAATAATTTTTTATTAGCATAATAATATTATATTAATATAATAATATTTTTATAATATATTATTGGTTATACTATTATATTATATTAATAATATAATAATTTATTGAATTATTCACTATATTATTAATAATTATATGACCAATCGATCAAAATCAGAAATTTAATTAAATTGGTTCAATCAAAATTATGTAGTTTTATAAAAAAATAAATTTTTTTTAAAATTACACTGTTCACTTTAAATATTGAAAATAATTTTTAAAATTGTTAATTTTCATTAAACTACATAATTTTAAGTTTAACCAATTTGATCCAATTTCTTATTTTGATCATTTTTTTCAATTTTGATCGATTTTTTTAATTGATTTAATTTAAAAGCTGAATCAAATCAAACCATGAGCCGATTCTTGATTTTATTGATATGACCGACTAATCCTATTTGATTTTTAAAATGTGGATTTTATTATAAAAAATATTAATGTTGCTAAAGTAAATAATTTTATACTAGAAATTAAATTATTAGTAAAAGAATATATAAATGGTAAATTAGCATTATAATTTTTTTTATTGGGAATTAAGGTCATGTCATAAATTTAAAATATAATGAAAGTACAATGAAAATTTATATATATTATACATAATGCTTGAAAAATGAATTAAGTGAAATATATATATATATTCTCCAATAAATCTAAAATGAAAGTTATATACAGGTAATATGAATAATGCTACTAATATTATACAATCTCCAGAACTTATATAAAAAAAAAATATGTTAGCCCGACCTCTATCAGATAGTAGATACAATAAAATGAATGACATGATGATACAACTAATATCTACAATGTCTAGAGCCATAAAAAAAAATTTGAAATATCAAAATAAATAAATGAGTACGGCTATTTAGTGAGTAGATAAATATATAACAAAGGAGAAACGAAAAAAGATTTAGGCACTAACTGTGTACCACATATGTAAAAGCAAATCAATTGAATAAATATTATTTTAATTAAACACAATTTTAACTGTAATAATAAATCACAAATTAACATTGTAATTTAATTACAAAAATTTCATACATTCAAAATATACATCCTATTGATCAAAGTTGAGGGTAAAAATTGACATATTGAGTGCAGTGATCAAGTTCACTACCTAAGAATATATATAAGTTGGTCAACACACGAGTAGAGCTACCCGTACTGGGTGATCACCTGATATATGTTGCAATCACTATATATATCCCATGCGCTATCAACATTAACGATAAAATCATAGTTGTAAATATCTTTTAGTTATGATGGTGCTAATATGATAGATTCATTTTAAGAGTATATCTAACTATTTATCTAGCTATATAGACTAAAATCCATTTACTTATATTTCCAAACTACGATAACATTCTATGCTCCCTATTTTCTATAAATAAAATAATTGTTGTCTATATAACATATATTGAAAAATAACCAATGTTATAAATTTGTCTATTCACCTCAAATTGAAGAAAAGATAGCCTAACTAGTCGGAGAACTCATAAGTTCTATAATTAAAGCAGGATCTTTTCCTAAAATGAATAAATGAAAAGAAATATTAAAATAAAAATAGACCCTAAACAAACTATGAGATATGTAAAATAAAATAATTGAGTCCTAAATTTTATGAAAAATCTAACATAATTCAAACATAAATTGGACTTCCTCTCAAATTCATAAATGCTCTAATGAGCATTATCAAACAAACAATTATAAATCAACAACTAAAATAATTCAACAATGCCATCGGAATGTACAAACATATTAATTCCATCCTCCTCATACCTTCCTTCATCCTTCTCCAAAAACTCCTTAATCACAATATTATTTCTCCATAAGATAAAAATTTATTTAATTCTTTTAATTTTTCACATTTAATTTATATATCATAATTTCATAAAAAAATAAAATTAAACTACATATATAAATAAATTTATTTTTATTTCATAATTAATTTTTTCTCTATTAATCCTTATTTATTTTAAATATTAATTAATATTTATATAAAATAAAACTCACTCAAAATATTTTATTTAAGAAAATGCTATATATAACTATTTAATCAAATAATAAGGTCATAATATTTATTATTATTATTATTTCAAAACTTGCTTATTTAACACCATTCAATGTATTAAACTAATACAAATAATGATAAAAACCAAATAATCCAATATATATATATATATATATATATATATATATATATATATATATATATATATATATATATAAAAGATAAATATATATATAAAAATATATATATATATATAAATCTAGTATAATATATATAAAAATAGATAGAGATTT
>CATIWR010050071.1:0-24024 GCA_949677035.1 Omphalea diandra | reverse complement strand
AAATCAAGCAATCCAAGGAAGGGATCTTCATCAACCAAGCCAAGTACATAAAGGAAATGTTAAAGAAATTTGACATGGATGGTTGCAAGGTAGCTAAAACTCCAATGAGCAGTACCATTAAGCTAGATAAGGATGAATCGGGTAAGGTGGTAGATGAAAACAGATATCGAGGTATGATCGAATCTCTACTTTATCTTACTGCTTCTAGGCCATATATCATGTTTAGTGTTTACATGGTACTAGGTTCTAATCCTCTCCTAGAGAATCTCATTTGAATGTAGTTAAAAGGATCTTTAAGTATTTGCATGACACTATCCACTTAAGACTATGGTATCCTAGGGATTCTTCATTTAGCCTTATAGGGTATTCAGATGCGGATTATGCTGGTAGTTTATTAGATAGAAAAAGCACTTTCGAAACTTGCCAATTTATAGGTGAATGTCTAGTTTCTTGGTTTAGTAAAAAGCAAGTATCGGTTGCCTTATCCCCCATGGAAGTCGAGTATGTGGCGGCGGGTTGTTATTGCACCCAAATTCTTTAGATGAAACAACAATTAAAGGATTTTAGCAAAGTAGTTGATCACATTCCCATTAAATATGATAACACAAGTGCTATTAATCTCTCTAAGAATCTCATCCAATACTTTAGAAGTAACCACATGGACATTAGACATCATTTTCTTAGAGATCATGTGCAAAAAGGTGATGTTATGTCGAAATTTATTGACACAAATCATTAACTTGCAGATATTTTCACCAATCCTCTAAATGAAGAAAGGATGAACTTCATTAAGAGAGAATTAGGAATATTTGATGGAAGCTTCTTAAAGTGAAAAATTTTTGATCTTGTGTAATACTGTTATGTGTATTGGTATTTGTTGATTTGTGATATTGATGTATGTATTTTCCTGTGGATCACAATTTTTCATTTTTCAAAAATTGGTTTTTTAATTCTTATCCTTGTTGACTCATAATTCGCGGTCATTATTCTTTCTTCACGGTTGCGAATTACAAGTCAATTTCACCCGACTGTCAAATGTCAATTTGTGGTCACGAAATTTTCACTCCACCGCGAATTTTGGTCAGTGTTTCAAGAATGTGACCGTTAATACGCCTTTTCCCAAGGAAAATTTGTCCATTACTCACATTTTCTGAAATTCGCAATCGCGACTCATGAATTAACTGATGTGAATTAGAGTAACTACCTAGACAATTAAGTGATTTGACTATCAACCGTTTCCTTTCTTCATTTAATCCATTTATAGCCATTTATCGCTATTTATATATACCCTCTTCAACAGTGCTCTCATCACCTCACTTTCAAACATCATCTCTCTTTCTCTCAAAATCTCTCTAAATCATCAAGCTCTGTGGCTCCAAAGAAGTTCTTTAAGGCAGACAAGGGCAAGGCACTGCACCTCCTGTCGTCCATCTTATGAAGGGAATAACCAAGGAAGAAAAAGATAGATTCAAGGTAAACTCTGCCAAGGTCATTCTCCCAAACAAGATTCTATTAACATTCATGCTAGAAACTTTGGGCATCAATACTGAAATTAGAGCCTTTCTTTCTAACTTGGGATGGAACGAGTTCATCTTTCGAGATGAACCAAGTTATGCAAGAGTTTATGTGCACCGTGCAACTAAGCCAAAAATCCAATTCGAAAGCTGGCCAATATAAGTTAGTGTTTTGGTCTTTAGCAACCCTTTTTTCATTACCTTCGATCAATTGTCTTCCCTTTTCAACTTGCAAGTCGGAGAACACATTCTCTTCATCATCTCTACACTTGACATTATATACTCTGAATTTTGGTCAGAGATTTCCTTTGAAACCAAACACGACCCCTGTTCTTCTTTATCTAAACACATCAAGTCCCTACCCCTTTGGATCCTTCATCACATCATCACCTTCTCCATAAATGTAAGAGGTGATGGTAACGAGAAGGTTTCTCAAAAAGACTTGGCATTTTTATTTTGTCTTGTCAAGAACAATCAAATCCAAACCGGTCATTACCTTGTGGATCAATTGATCCACATGAGTACGAAACCCAAAAGCCAGTTTCTCTTACCCTCCCACATAACAGCCATCTACCATTTTGTTGGAGCACTTAATGAGCAGAAAGAGAAATTCCTCACCAATAAGCTCATTCCCTCTCAAAACTTTCTAGACCTAAGTTATCTCATAAACGCCAAGGCCATTCATCCGGACACAGATGTTTATACCCTTGGTGCGATAGGGGCAAAAAAGATGGAAACCTCCCAAGCTTCAAAGAGAAAGAGGATTCAAATTAAAGAAGGCACCATATAAGTTCCTCCTCCTCAACTAAAAGCCAAGATGAAGTTATCTCTTGCCACCATTGATCAAAAGTTAGACAAACTAATAAGGATGATGAAGAGAAGGTTCCTCTTCCTTTCACATCTTCACAGTGATATGGTGGATCTCTAAGAGAAACTAAGAGTTCCTCCTTGCCATCTTCCAGACTTCACCAAATTTGACAATACGTAAGATGGAGATGGTAATGAAGACGACGTTGAGGATGGGGATGAAGTTGAGGGAGCAACGTAAGCACAAAAGGCACGATCTTCTAGAGATGATAATGATTTTCCACTCCTCTAGATTAGGAATTTTTTGTATTTGTTTTCATTTTCTTTATGTTTTTTTTTTTGTTTAACAAATATTGTGATCCCACAGTTATATAAATAAAAAGTTATTTCCTTGCAATACATTGTCTTATGTGTTTGATGCTTTTTATCTTTATAAAAAAAGTATTCTTCTTTTACTCCTTATGTATGCGTGTAACTGTTTCTCATTTCCCTCTTACACTCTCTTTTTGGTATTGCCAAAGGGGGAGAGATAGTAAGTATTTCAGTTTAAAAGGGGAATATTAACTTAAAAATTATAACATATGTTAAGGGGGAACATCATACTTAGCTTTTTAAAAATTTCACCTTGATTGATTGAATGCCAAACTTAAAAGTTCCATCTTAAGCATTCATTCATATTATAATCCAACTTCACATTTTTGTATTATTTTTCACTTACGATCAATCTATGTTGTCAAAATAAAAAAGGAGGAGATTGTTGGACTAAGGTGGTTAACCTTAAGTCTTCTTTTGATCTTGACAAAGGAGATTAATCAATTCTAATGTTTCAAATTAAGTGTTGTTTGCAGTGTTTAGTTACTCTTTACATTAGAAGTTGGATGGAGTTAAAAAATCTCTAAAGAAAGCTAGTGCCTCTTAATTCAAGACCGCAACTTGATAAATCGCGACCGCAAACTAGAGCAAGGCAGATTGATAAAATGGACAGACGTATTCGCGGGTCACTTCTCTGTCACGACCGATTCAAAGAAAGGAAAGCCAAAGTCACAGATGAATTTGGGATGTGAGTCATGCCTCAGTCGTGACCGCGAATTTTGAAGTAACTCAAGAGGAAATCAAGTCTACAACCACAGCTTGATAAGTGTCCCAGGTAACTGTTGGAAGATAAAAATCGCGATAGGAACTTGTTGGTAGCAACTGCGAACCTAAAAGAAGAAGATGAACACTTTTGGCAGACAAATTCACGTCCTCAGTCGCGCAGCCTATACAAGAGAAATCGCAACCGCTACTTTTGAGAGCAGGTGAAAGGCAACGACTATATTTTCTTGGTGAACTAATGAGAAACTGCCACATGGACTAACCGTTAGACACAAATAGGGTTTTTCGTATAGAATTTGGATTTCGCGACCACTAATGAGTAATAGCGACCGCGAATTAAGACTGTCAAGCATTTAATACGAAAATTTGCCTAGGACACTTTGATGATTTTGTGTCAGTTTTATTGCAACGTCTCTTTGGTGGGTATAGGCTATAAATACCTCACCAAACAAATGCAAATGTAAGAGAATTGATAACTTTGCACCTAAACTCTTGCAATTTTGCTACTCAATCTTTTCTATTCTTTAAGTCATTGTTGGGTGTGAGCATAAACACCAATTGTAATAGGTTGTAGTGTGAACCTGTCAAAACACTAAGATAGGTTGTAGTGTGAGCCTGTTAAAACACAAATGTAAAGGTTATTGTGTGAGCCTTCAAAACACAAGTGTAAAAGTGTGGTGTAAGCTTGAAAACACCTTTAAAAGATAGTGGAACATCCAATTTCTAAGAATTGGGGAGTGGACGTAGGGTCATTTATACTCAAACCACTATAAATCGTATGTCTCTTTTCTACTCATTTCTCTTCTCTCTTTCCTGTTTTAATTTTTATACACCAATTCAAACTCCTTCCCCCTCCCCCCCTTTCCCCCCCTTCTTAGTGCCTAGGGCCGACATTAAGGAATCACATTTGCATGTTGTTAAAAGAATTTTGAAGTATTTGCATGGTACATTGCATTTAGGACTATGGTATCCTAAAAATTCATTTTAGCCATCTTGGATATTCGAATACAAATTATGCTATTAGTTTAATGGATAGGAAGAGCACATTTAAAAACTTGCCAATTTGTTAATGAATGTTTAATTGCTTAGTTTAGTAAGACGCAAGCTTTAGTAGCCTTATCCACGGTCAAAGCGAAATATATGGCGGCGGATGTTATTGCACTCAAGTTCTTTGGATGAAACAATAACTCAAAGATTATGGTAAAGTTGTTGATCACATTTTCATCAAATGTGATAAGACAAGTGTAATAAATCTTTCTAAGAATCTCATACAACACTAAAAAATGAACACATTTATATTAGGCATCATTTTCTTATAGTTCATGTCCATAGTAGTAATGTGGTACTTGAGTTTATTGACACCAATCACCAATTTGCAGATATTTTCACTAAAGCCCTTAATGAATAAGGGATAAACTTTATTAAGAGGGAACTTGAAATGTTTGATGAAAACTCCCTAGGGTGAAAAATTGATCTCATTATGTGCATATGTGTTGTTAATTCATGATTGATTGATATGTTTGTATGCATGATTTGGTTGGCATGTTAAATGAGTCAATTTGATGTGCACTTGATTTTTCCCATATTCAAATACATAAATTGGTCGTCAAGATAACAAGTGATTACATTAGATTTAGGCCAACTACTTAGAGTTTATTTTTAAAATTACCTATAAATCAAAATCAAGATTTTCAGTTGCGGTTGCTACTTTCAAGTCAGTTTGATTTATGCATCTTTCTTCAATCTCATTCGTGACTTTTAAAGTCGTCACTGCAACAATTCAAATTTAAATTTTCAAATTGTTGATCTTGCTCCTTTCCAAAGATAGTTTGTCCATTACTCATAATCTTGAAAGGTAGCGATTGTGATAAGTGGTTTGTGGATGCAACATACAAAAAACTAATGGACATTAACCACTACTTCTCTAAACTATGCAACAACTCTATTAATGCATTATTTATCATTTCTCCTTTACTTTAGACTCATTTACTACCTATTTAACCCCATTAACTCATTTCCTTCCACTTTTTTCTCTTTTCTCATTCGACCCCTCTATTCTCTCTCAAGTCTTATTCTCCCTCTTCATTTCATCTTTATCTATGACCCTTAAAAAGTTCACCAGAATAAAAAAAAGGAAAGGGAATTGCCAAATCCTTTTATTAGAAAAAGGAAAGGGAATTGCCAAATCCTTTTCTTCTCTTCCTAAAACCTCTTTGCCTCCCTACAAAATGAAAGGAGTAACAAAAGAAGAAAAGGATAGTTTTAAGGCAAACAAGAAGAAAATGATTAAAGCAAACAAGATTTCATCAACTTTTGTTCTTGCTACCTTTGGTCTAAAAGAAGAAATCAATGGCTATCTCAACAACCTAGGATGGATTCCTTTCATTATAAGGGAGAATCAAGATATGAAGACAATCTATAGGAATTTATGTGCACAATGAATATAAGCAAAGACACTTATTCTCTAGCAGGTATGTATGGCTTAAACCTTTGATGCCTTAGCAAAGAAATTTCCATCTCCTGCCATTAACTTTACTCACTCTTTAACTTTTAAAATGAAGAAGACACACCCATAACTTTCAACTCCTTCAACTTCATCTTTTCTGAATTTTGGTAAACAATTTATATTGAAAAATTCCATGAGCCAAAGAAATTAATTGCCAAAAACATTAAAACCCTTTTTGTTTGGCTTTCTCATAACATCATTACTTTTTTCATCAATGTGAGGGGTGATGACAATGACAAATTCTCACAAAAAGACTTGTCATTTTGATACTACCTTCTCCAAAAACAACCCATCCAAACACGAAGATTCTTCATCAATCAATTAGAGCATATGAGCCAAAAGCCCAAGTGTCAATTCCTTTTCCCTTCTTATGTGACTACTATTTATAGGCATGTAGGAGCCTTGACTTCTAAGATTGGGGCTAATCTTACCCCAACTTATCTCTCTAGCTCAAATTTTCTTGACCCTACCTACCTTTTGAATGTCAAAGCTATTAAGCCAAACACTTATTGATACCTATTAAGAGCTCAAAGCAATATTAAATAAGAGGTTTCCTAAGCCTTTAAAAGGAAAAGATTGGTGATTGAAGAGCCTCAAGGAGGTGCATCTCAAGAGGAATCCTCTCAAGCTCCAAAGTTACAAGCTAAGGCTTCCTCCTCATCTTTTACTAAAACTTCTTAGGCCTCATCTCTTAGAAAAATCTCTAAGATGTTGGAAAAAGTCCTTAAGAGGCTTAACTTTCTTCAACATATCCATTGTGAGATTGTGATGATCTAAGAGAGACTTAGACTTGAGACGTGTCACCTTCAAGATTTTGATTTTTCTGATGATGAGAAAGAGAGACACCCCCAAGCACCACTAAATGTAGAAGAGGCGCCCCAAGGAAATGTTTAAAAAGAAAATGATGACAATGATGAAGAGATTGATATTGATGATCTTTAGTTTCTTTTGCATTATTTTTTATCTTTTATTTTTCAAGTCTTAGTAGCAAGGCCCTTTCTTGTAATGTGATCAAACATTTGGCATAATCTATTGTTCTTCGTGAAATGAATGATTAGATTTTGTTATCATTGAATGATTTATGCCTTGCTATGAGTAATTCATTTATGTTATCATTGAATAGTCACTTAGTCTTACTATGATTGGTCCCTCTCTTTTTGATCTTGATAAAGGTTTTTGATATTGACAAAGGGAGAGACGTTACATGCAAAGTACATTGAATTAATTTGATATATTTGAATTGATTTGTTACGTTAAAGGGGAGTAAGGAGTAAATGATAATGCAAACGACAAGTTAAGATTAATTAATATGTTAAGAAGGAGAATTGATATATTGAAGGGGAGTATCCATTCAACATTCAACTTTGCCATCCATTAACATAAATTAATCAAAATTAGCATGATTCACATTTATCCTTTGCATAATTCATTCTAGGTTGTTGAAATCAAAAAGGGGAAGATTATTGGATTAAGTTGGTCAAACCTTTTTATTGGCCTTAGTGCACCAAGAAGGGGAGATGAATTAGTGGGAGATGAAAAAATTTGGATGGAACGTTAGGTATTTAGAGAATTGAGAAAAAGTAAAAACAATAAAGATAAGATATTTATAGTGGTTCGGGTGTTAGCAAACCCTACATCCACTCGTCAATTCTTCACAATTGAAAATTTCACTCAACTCAAAATGGTTTTTCCAAGTTCACACCAAACTTGTACAATGTGTTTTATGGCTCACAAACAACCCTTACACTTTGTGTTTCTAGGCTCACACAAAACCTCACTCAAGTGTTTTGGACAAGCTCACACTTCAACCTATTACAAGAGTTTTGGAAGCTAGGTTAACCCTCAACCTAATTACAAAGTGTTTAATGGTAACTATAAATAATTAAGAACTTATAATCAAGAATAAGAAGTTATGAAGTAAATTTACAAGAGTTTGGTTACAATAAATGAAATTATCTTGCATTTATATCTGTTTGGTGGAGTATTTATAGGTAACATCCACCAAAAAGACTTTACTCACAAATTATGCCTAAATCTCTAAGGTAAGCTAGGTAGATTTTGCATTAAATGTCTATCAGACAGAAGTCGCGGTCCTAACTAGCATTTCGCAATTGTAATTTTCCAATTTACACTTAAAAGCTCGAAATTGTGATAGAGAATCCTATTTTGTATATAACGGCTAGTCTACGTGTCGATGTGTCATTGGTGCTCCAAGAAATAGAGTCGTTGTATTCCACTGTTCAACCAAAAGTCATGATTGAGATTGATGTCTTTCTTGGGCACAACTGAGACCGCGAATTCCTCTGTTTAGTGAGGAGAAAATAATTTCTTTAGTTGAGGTCGCGATAGATGTTTCGCCCTTACAAATTTTGATATTCCAACAGTTGCTTTGGACACTTGGCGTGTTATGGTTGCAGACTTGGTTCCCTCCTTTCAGCTATGAAATTCGCAGTCACAATATAGGACATGAACACCACTATGAATTCCTATGTGTGATAGTCAAGTTTCCTCCGACTAAATCGCAACTGCGAATTCCTCCACAAATTCTTTCAGCCTAATTTCATTCATCCTTATTGTAAGGTTGTGGTCATAAATTATGGAATCTTAACTGCGAATTAGGATGTCTTACTCAAGGTTAGAAATTTAGACTTTCATCTAACTTTCAATGAAAACCTAACTTTACAGTACAAAAATAAACTTAAACAAAACATTAGTACTAATCAATCTTCATTATCAAGATCAAAAGAGGCCTTTGACTTAGGTTTGACTAACCTAGTTCAACTCTTTCTTTTGATCTTGACAACATAGATTGAAATGTTCTAACATCTTATCTAAGTGTTTTGGATGTTGAAGTAAAGTTAGAATTTCATTGAAAGTTGAATGGAGATAAAAATCCAAATTAGTGTGTAAATCATGATCGTTAATTATGAAATAACGACTGCTACTCAATGCAAGCTTGGCAAAATTTGTCCAGTTTAGCTCATAGTCTCAGTCGCGGTGACCATCATGAACGTTACCTTCAAATGATCATAGAAGGACTCAAGCTTCCAGTCTAACCAAGCCTCGTGTCATATAACCTATTGAAGATCCAAAAATTACAACATCAATCCTCCTTGAAGCAACCGTGACTTGCCCAACTTTAATTCTCTAAAACTCTAGTTGAGTTTGTAGTGGCCAGTAATGGCCAAATTAGCTAGTGTGACCAAGGTAGCACTTGCAACATACTTATAGTGCCTAGAATCTTTAATTATTCCTAGAGGAATCCAAAGACTACATTTTTTGATGAATTAATGCTAAAATGTCATGTGTACTAGTCGTTGGACATAGTTGAAAATCTCGACTGCGAATAAGCAAAATTCAAAGTGAATCTTGAATTGCGATCGTGACTTCTTTATTTAAATGCAACTTTTGTCTATCAAGTAATAAATGCAAGATTTTACCACAAACCTTAGAAATATGGAGCTAGTTTTTTCTCTAACATCTCTTTGGTGGGAGTGACCTATAAATACTCTACCAAATGGATATAAATGTAATAGAATAATATTTATTAAGGCCAAACTCTTACAAAATTTTTTTTCAACTCTCTTTCTCTTATTTACTCTTTGTGTTGGAGTTGTACAAGGTTTGATGTGAGCCTTTAAATACCTTTGGGATTGGGTTTAAGACTGAGCCATACCAAAACTATTGTATTGTTTTAAGTGTAAGCCTTTGGGAAAACACTTGTGATGTTGTATGTGAGCCTTATAAAACATAAATTGTAAAATTTCGTGTGAACTTGTAAAACAACATTTAGCATTAGTAGAATTCCTAGTTGGAAGATTTAGGGAGTGGATATAGGATTTGTTAACACTCGAACTACTATAAATTCTCATGTGTTCTATTCTTTTACTCCTAAACTTGCATTATTAACTTTTTCTCTAAAAATTTAAATTTTCTACTAATTCAACCTCTCTTTCTTAGTACACAAGGGTCAACAAAATTAATGTCAAATTATCACATATCACTAGTCATTAAACATATTTGAAGATCGCGACAGAGAATTGGTAAAATCCAGAGTGAAATGTTGTAACTGCTACCTCTTGTCTCAACCACAACTTGACTCTAACAAGCATTAGATGTAGGATTTGTCCATTTAACTTTAGAGTTTGATGGTTATAACTTATAAATACTCCACTAAATGGCTTTGAATGAGATAGGATAATATTTAAATTTATCAAAACTCTTACAATTTAATTTCTCAACTCTTTAATTTTTTGAACTTGAGTTGTTGAAGATTAGGTGTAAGCCAAAAACACTTTTGGTCTGAGTTTTTAGATTGAGCCAAAATGTGAAAAACTCTTGTGTAACGTTGGGTGTGAGCATTAAACACAATTATAAAAAGTTTTAGTGTGAGTCTTAAGAAAGTACTTATAAGTTTGGTGTGAACTTGTAAAACACCATGAGTAATTAGGGAGTGGATGTAAATTTATTAACACCCGAACCACTATAAATTGCTTATATTAATTCTTCTCCTACTCATTCTCTAATCGTTAATTTGTTTAACTCCCTCCAAAATTAAAATTTCTCACCAATTCAACTATTTTTCTTAGTGCACAAGAGCTAACATTCTTATTTTTACTTTTCTTTTTGTCCATTGATTGGCTACGAGTTCACGGCTTAAATTGCTTAGACTTGCATTTTAATAGAATCAACTAATAGAACAATAATTTGCATTTTCTTTTTCATATTGCCCATGACAATTGATCAGTTTGCTTTTTACTTAAGTTTTTCTCCATCTGGTCATTCCGACAATTTTTTGTTAATTGGTTCACAGTGCTTTGAATTTGTTCTCCATATGCTCCTATGCTCATTAATTATTGTTTTTCTAGTTGGTTTTTATTTTCTATGGATTTTGTTTATAGTACTTTTGAATTTTTTTTATTTACAGTATTTTCTATGAAATTTTCGATCAATTAAGTTTTAATTCAATTTTTATGAATTTTTGATTTTTTCAATTCGATCTACTGTATTTTTATAAATTTTTTATTTAATTTAGTTTGTGAATATATATTTTGTCGATTAATTTGATTTAGCTATTTTGATTTTTATAGAGTTTTTATCAATTTGATTTAAATTTTGTTAAATTGGTTTGTTCAATTCAGTCTAAAAATACCCTCAAAACCAACCAAACCGACCAATTATTCACCCATATTTTTAGGTGCTTATTAGAGTTTTACTTGACTTTTAAAGTTTGTTGAAAACTTAATACATATATATAAATAAAACTAAAAAAAATTAGTTATAATAGTTGTTCTTTTTTTAGTAATAAAACAAAATTTATGTGAGATATAGTGAGAATATTTTAGCAAAAAAAAAAAAGTTGTATTAGATCTCATTAAATAAAAATTTTGAAATTTGGCTTTTCTAAAAAGTCTCATTTAAATGATAGTATAAAATCAAAATTTTAAAAAAAACGTGGAAACTAAAATAAGTAAAAGGTATCAATATTTATATGACATACAAATTCTAATTCAATAGTAAGAAATTAAGTGAACAAAAGTTAATTTATTTTTTTAGCAATATAAATATCAATACAAAAATAATTATAAAGGATTAAAAATTGAGTAAAATTTATTTGGCATAAATTTTCTTGTTCAATTATTATTAGGATATTTCTAATTTTAAAATATGTTTATTGAAATGCGACCCCTTTAATTTTCTTCATTTCACACAATTTTTATATTGTCATCTCTGATTGAATGTCAAAATATTTTTTTTTATATAATTTTATTCAATTGTTAATAGCATATATTATATTTTTAAATATATTAATATTTACAAGTTAAAATTTTAAGTTTTTATTTCATATTATTTAGGGTTATCATTTAACAATTTATTTTGTAATTAAATATGAAAAAATATTTTCAAACCAAATGTAGAAAAATAATATTTCTATGATTTTGTAAACAATTATGAATTACATAATGTATATAATAAAATCATAAAAAAAATTTTATTTTTATATGGAATAAGGGAATATCTAATTAAAACCATGTAATCTATTTTAGATTTAAATACTAAAAAATAATCTGATTGTTTTTAATTTATTTTGTAATGTTGTTAATTATTTTATAAAAGAGACATACACTTGAAAATATATATTATTGATATCAAATACAAAATTTGAATATCTTGTTCAAAGTAAAAGAAATATAATTCATTATTTTGTGACAAGCCTACAATTAGATAAATTTTTAAAAAATGACAAAATTTCCAATAAAATTATAAAATATTATGATATTTTGCATATTTCAGTAAATCTAATTTTTTTAAAAAAGGAAAGGCATTATATAAAAGTTTTATTTTTTATTAATTAGTACATCTTTGGACTATTTTGTATAATAAAGATATTTTATGTAAACATTGATCTTTTATGTGATTACATCGATTATTACTAAATTTATGCGTACATTATAAAATTAAATATTTTTTATTTTTTATTAATTAGTACATCTTTGGACCATTTTATATAATAAAGATATGTTATGTAAAGATTGATCTTTTATGTGATTATATTGATTATTACCAAATTTATGCGTACATTATAAAATTAAATATTATTTAGTATTCCATAATTTAGCTCAACTTACATAATTTATTATAAAATTATATTTCTATCAAAATTACAAAATTTAGACCTTCTCTATGCAATTCTAAAAATTTATTGTTAAAAAAAGGCACTACATAAACTAGTTTATTTTGTTTATTCAATAAGTTTATGAACTAGTTTGTATAATAAAAGACGTTTTTTTGTAAATGTATGTTTACATAATTTTATTAATTATTATTATTATTATTATTATTATTATTATTATTATTATTATTATTATTATTATTATTATTATTATTATTATTATTATTATTATTATTGTTATTGTTATTGTTATTGTTATTGTTATTGTTATTAATAACAAATTTAAGTATAAATTATAAAAATAAAAATATTCTTTAATATTTTATAATTTGACTAAATTTATATAATTTACAATATGAAAGTTTTCATAAAATAATATGTAAGATTATAAATTACAAAATAAATATTTTTGTATTTTTATATTTTTATATTTAAAATTTTGATCAATATCCAATAAGGTGTAAAAACTTTAATAAATATTATTTAATTTTTATCAACTTAATCTTATTATATATCATAATAGAGTTTTCCTTTTTTATTTTCTTAATCTTTTAGTTCTAATTTTTTCTTTAGTTAGACTAGAGAAATCAAAATTAGTTATTTATCAAGAAAAAGGTACACAAACATGAATTTGCTTTTGTTAAAAACCCAAAATAAATCACAAAATAAATTACTTCAATAAAAGTACCATTTTGTTTTATTTTCAACCATTTCCATGCTTATAGATTTCAGATTTTAGTGAACATTTAGAGGTATATTGGGTCAAGAGAATTAAAGACTTTGATAAATTTGAAAAATAAGGAGATATTCAATAATAACTTTTAAAAACTCTATAAAAGTCAAGAGTATTCAATAGTAACTTTAAAGACTTTTAAAAAGTTTGTAAAATCAAAGAATATATAATTATAACTTTTATATAGTTTGTAAAAATAAATCAATATTTGAAATTTATTGAATTTTATAGGTAATAGACTTTTATATATTTTTGGATGACTTTTTATGTGATGGCATCAGTACGAAATCTCAAAATTTTTCTTTTACTTCCACTCAAGATTTCAATTGATTTTTTTTTTTTATGTGTAAAAGCTATCAACTAAAAAGAGAAGAAAAAAGGGGAAGGCATTCTTGATTAGGACAACAGTAGAGATGCTAATAAAACTTCATGAGATTCTTTGCATATCAATGGAGGCCCTATTACATGAGTAAAACTAAAGAAGATGAGAGATGCACTCAATAAGTTAGTACAAGAGACACTTACAAGAGACTTGGCATTCTATTGTATCAATATAAGCTAATAAGCACGAATTGCACTTTAACAATAATTTGAAGATTATAATTATTATTCAAGCTAATAGGCTAGTTAAGGAATAAAGAAACGAACTAAGAACTTGCAAGAATAAAGGGTGTCTTCTTATTATCAAGTTTGGACCAAATTAGAGCATTTACTTAAGCCTATGTAATTAGGCCTCTTTTATTTGTGTTTACAGAATTCACTTTGCTATAGATGAGGAGAACTTGTTTTATTCCTTATTGGCTGCCTAAGAAGTAAAAAGATGGACCAAGAACTTATAAGAATAAAGAAGGTATTTTTATTATCTAGTTTGGGCCGAATTGGAGCAATTACTTAAACATATATGAATTGAGCCTTTTTTGTTTGTGTTGGCTGAATTTCAATTTGTTTTAAATGAGGAGAACTTTGTTTTTTTTCCTTATTAGGATTGTTACTAAGTTTTCTTTTTTAGTTTAGTATTTTATTTCCTAAATAGTTTAAAACTACTTTTCCTATTCCATAGGGAACTAGTTTTCTTTTCCTTTAATATATTGTTTAGAACTTATTCAACAATTTAAAATAGGACTTGATGTACTATAAATAGGTATAAGGTCTTTTGGTCGAATTATTCATCATTCAATATAAAATATTATTCTCTCCAATTATTAGGAATTCTATCTTAGTTCTTTTAAAGAATTTAGGAACTTATCAAGTAGTTTATTTATGGCATTATAAAAATTGATTTTTCTCTCACTTTTTTACCCCTTCTTGAATATAGCGTCTACACCTTTCTTCTATACCTTTGGTTCTTGTCTCATCAATAAACATCAAGTCAAAATATTTATTAAACTTATTTTAGCATATCTTGGAAGACTTTGTACTTAAATTCTACATTACTCATATTGGGTCTTTCAATCATATTTATAAGGTTCACATCAATTTTGGTATCAGAGCTAAGTCAAACTAAGGCTTGTTGTCTTTAATTTGTTTTATTTAGCTTCGTTCTCATTGAAAAATGTTAATTGTTTCCTTAAAGCACCAATTCACATATCACTACTCTTTTGCATATAATTCTATTTTCTTCTACTATATATCATTTTTTGTAATTAATTTTAGTCTAGTATAAGAAAAAAGAAAGAAAATAAAATAAAATAAAATAATTTGAAAAAAGGGAAAAGAAAAGAAACTAATATTAGAGTTATGAAAACAATTTGCCTTGTGAATTACAATTGGGTTTTCACAAACCAAAAGCTTTTATTTTTTGTTTCCTTTTAATATCTTGTTCCAAACATCTTAAGACACTTGTGTGTGAATTTTTTTTTTCTTTATGTTCATCTAAAAGTATTGAAAATAGCCCCTCTTAAGTTGTAATTTGTGATCTACCTTAGCATAGTCCAACCATTTCCACTTTTTATTTCCTTTAAATATTGTGTCCTAGACATCCCAAATAACATATTATTGATTTTTTAATTATTTCAAGGTAACTTATTTAATTTTATAAAGAACTAAAGACAAGAATTAAGAGAGGTAAAAGGTAAGAGGTATGAGCAATATCAAGAGAAAAATCAAATTTTGTATGTGAAACATGAGTGTGGAGTTATATAATCTTAAAAATAAACACATGATAGGTTAGTTTAATATTCTTTATATATTTCAAACATAAGTACTGACAAATATAAAGGTGTAGTGAATGAAAGGAGAAATAATCCATCATTCATGATCTAAGCCATGCAAAAATAATTTAAATACATGAATATGATGTTTGGAGAAATTCAAGATAGGATGGACAAATAAAAAGTTGTCGTAGCTAGTACTTAAGGAAACCAACAACAAAAAGCTTTTGACTTATGGAGGCAAGAGAGGAAAAATTTTATAGAACATGATAGAATCTGTGTTACGAGATGTTTCCATGGTATCAATAACTGCATGTTGATATTTATTATCTAGAAGAGCAATTATGCCAAATATGGGTAGATCTTTTCTCTCATGATAAAAAAGAGCAAGTTGCATGCGAATGGATATGAGTGTAATCCTAAGAATCCATTAATGGAGAAATTCTAAGTAGACAATTTATGGATTTTTGGTTTGGTAGTGGGTTCAAAAATAATAGAAAATTTTCTTGAACTTAATTTTTTTATTTAAAAGATTAGTGGCTAACCTCATTTTTTCTAGTTAAACTATGGTGAGAGTATATAAAGGTGTTGAGACAAATTAATTGGGTGAGAAGGTGAGAATGGCTAGTGATGATGTTTCAATAGGGCCAAAGAGTGGAGGAATTGAAGATTTCCTTTTCATATCGTTTTCAATGTAAGAGAATTGATCCTTGAGTTTTTAACTTTCGAGAGCTTTTTTTATTAAAGTCAAAAGAGTATATTTTTTGTTCAATCATTCACATCAAGTTATGATGAATTCTTATCTTCAAGCTAACATGGCCATAAATAAGCTTACTAATCTCTTGCTAAATTATAACTATGGTATGGAAATCGCTAAAAAGGCTTATGAGAAATGATGTGACTGGTGTGTTGTGGCTAAGGGTGGACACTATTTGGGTCAAACCAAAAAATTGAATCGAATAGTGCCAATTTGAAATTTTAGTTTGGTTTATTTGGAAATTCAGTTCAATTTGATTTAAGACTTTAGAAAAATCGATTATTTCAATTAAGTTCAATTTTTAATTTTAAAATTTTGAACAACTGAACCGAATTGAAATTTGACTAAACTATGTCATTTTGATTCATTTTGATTTACTGCTAATAAACATTAAAACCTAATCTTCCCTCATTTCCCCAAGCTCCCTCATCCCTCTCTCTTTCTCTCTTTGCTACTATCAAGTCAACATGTCGTCGACCTCACATCATCTCTCTCTTTGCTTCATGTTGTCGCATCTCTCTCTTGACTCTCTGTCTCCTCTTCTAGGTAGTGTGGTGGTTATTGATAGCAAATGAAGAGAAGAAGTCACATATTTATAGACTATGAAGCTATAATCCATGGAAAATATTTCAAATAAGCATATACATCTAATATGTGATAAAGATGTGGCCATGGCTCATAAGCAAAATTAAAGCCTATTAAATATGTTGCTACTAGGTCTGCCTCCATTTTGTTTCTTTCTTTATTGTTATTATCCCTTTCTTGAATATTTTTTTTATCGTATTGAATTCTTTATTGTTATCATTGTTTCTATTTCATGTAAATATCTATAATCCTTGTTTGGTATTATTTAAAGACAACTAGTTTTGGTATATATTGACTAGTTTTTACTTCTAAAAATGATGGGTTATTTATTTTTGCTTTTGGTCATCACGATCTGTAAATATTGTTTTAAGCACTTTTTATGGATTGGATGTGATCTTAGGTTTCTTCTATCCACTGTAGCAAAGTGATATTTTTGGTACTATTTGTCTCTTCTAATTTTATATGAGTAAAAGATGATAGTTTATAACTATTTCTGAGTTTGACTTATACGCATAATTGTTTGGAAAAATTTCTTATTTTTCATTTTTTTGGGTTGATTTATTGATTTTAATTATTGAAGTTTTTCAACTTGATAGAGGAGAAAGGAAAAAACTTTAGTCATGGTGTTTGGCTTTTAAGAAAAAAAGAAAGAAAATTTGGGTTTTATTAATTTTGTTTAAACTCTTTGCGAAAATTTTTTGTTTTTCTTTTTTGGGTTTGACTTATGGGTTTTACTTGTTGAAAATTTTCAATTTGGCAGGTTTGTTGAGGCTACAGTGGGATTTGTGGCTGGTGTTGGATTTCTTGGGACGATAGTGGAATTTAAAATAACCCAAATCAAAAATCAAATAAAATCAAAATGAAATGTTTTAATTTTGATTCGATGTAGTGTTAAATATTATTTAGTTTGATTTATAAAAATATAGATTTTGGTTTTTCGATTTTATTAGTTCGATTCAATTTGAAATGAATATCTACCCACAGTTGTGGCTTAGACAAAAGTAATGATTATATATATATATATATATATATATATATATATATATATATATATATATATATATGTGTGTGTGTGTGTGTGTGTGTGTGTGTGTGTGTGTGTGTGTGTGTGTGTGTGTGTGTGTGTGTGTGTGTGTGTGTGTGTGTGTGTAATCAATCAAATTTAAAAAAAGTGGACAAATCGAATTCTTAAAAATATAAATTGAATCAAATTAAATAAACATATAAATCGATTTAAATCAAATCAATTTGATTTGGTTCGATTATAAATTGTTCTGATTTATATTTAAATTTGTAAGGAATAATTTTAAAATATTTTAAATATAAATATTTGTTTTATAATATATTTTAAATATTTTAATACAAACAACATATTTTAATATATTTTGTTTTTATTGTAAATAATAAATTTTAAATAGGTTTGAACCATTTTGATTTGTTTAATATATTTTCAATTTTTGTATTTTATTTAAAATGAATTTTATTTGATTCAATTAAATCAAAATTTTTTTACTAAAAATTTGAATGAACCTGAACTCATTGAATTTTTTGATAAAATACTAAATCAAATATGAACTTGAACTAAAAAACTAAATTGATTTTGTTGAATTTTTCCATTTGAAGCAATTGTTGTCATTACAAGCCCTTAGAACATTATTTACATGTGATTGATACTTTCTATATGTGGGTAAATAAATAAATATGTATTATAACTAAATCAAAGATTTTTGTTTATTCAATAGCCACCCTCATCCATAGATTTCTTTTTTCTAATATAAAATTAGTCGTTGACTTGCGCATTTTACGATATATTTTATAATAATAAAATTAAAATTAAAATAAATTTAATATTTATTTTTATTAAGTAATTAATTTATTAGTTAAATGATTAAAAATCATATATAATAATATTTAATTATTTTTTTATTCAAATTTATGATTAAGTAAATAAAATAACAAAATAAAATTCTCAATTTTATAATTATATATGAAGTTAGTTGTGATAAATAATTATTTGTTAGTTTATAATTATGTATGAAGTTAGTTGTAATAAAGAAATATTTTGATTTATATTTTTAATCTTATATAACACAATTTTAAGAAAAATTTTTTTAAACCTAAATGGAGTAATTCCTGATAATTAATTGAGTAAATAATATTAAGTATTTCATAATTAAAAATAAAATTAACAGATAATTGCAAATTATATATACATATGTGAGATAATTATGATAAGAAATTATCTATTAATTCGTACTTTCAATATTGTATGATACAATTTTAAGAGAAAAATTTTTAAATTTAAACAAAATAATTTCTAACAATCCATTGCATTGCTATTTGTTCTTCTATACATAAAATTTTTAAATAATCAATAAAATTAATTTTAATTTTTGTTTCATGTTTGGAATTTTTATTTTTTACTTTTTCTAATTTCCTATTTAAAAGTAGTTTAAAATTGTTTATTTTTAAGGATTTTTATTATTTTTTGTTTAGAATATCTTGGTTCCCTATTTGGAATTTTTATTTTTTAGACTCTTCTAATTTCCTATTTAGAACTTTTACTTTTAAGTTTTTTTAATTTTATGTTCAAAATATTTTTTTTATATGATTTTGATTTATTATTTAGAATTTTTACTTTTTTATTTTTTTTAATTTCTTATTTAGAAAGTTTTTTTTATTATGAAACTTGAGTTTTCTAATTTTTTTTATTTAGAATTTTTTTAATATAACAGTTTATACAACATAATATAAAATAATGATACGTGATTGTATTATACATAATTATTTGATAAATAATAAATAATGATTTAAAACTAACTATGAGATTTAAATTAATAATATATTAGTCAAGAATTTGTGTGTTGTGTGATATAATTATAATAATAAATTTCAAATAAATTTAATATTTATTTTTATTGAATAATTAGTTAATCAGTTGTATGGTTAAAAATTTATATATAACAATGATAATTAAAATTTGATTATTACTTTAGAAAAAATTTATTATCAAGTCAATAAAATAAGATAAATTTCTTAAAATTTATAATTATATATGAAGTTAGTTGTAATAAAAATTATTTATAAATTCATACTTTTAATTTTATGTAACATAATTTTAGAAGAAAATTTATTAATTTGAATGAAATAATTTTTAACAATTAATCAAACAAATAATTTTAATTATGTCATAATCAAAACAAAATTAACAGATAATTACAAACTATGTATACATATCTGAGATAGTTGTAATATTCTTTTCGTACCAAAATGATTGACAAAATTTTACTTCCACTATTTTGTATATTTTAACCTTTTTTTGCTAAAATACGCCTATTTATTTTTTTATTTTATCAACATTAATAAAATATACTCCTATATAAGTTGATGATAATATTTAAATACTAGTAGTAAAATGATATTGAACTTTAAAAAAAATTTATTGAATAGTATAATTATTTTCTTTTCATTATTTAAACTCAAAAATATATTTAGTAATTTATTGATAGTATAAAAATAGATATCAATTAATAAGAGTATATCAGATAATTGTTTGATTAATTATTAATTAAAAAAGAAATTGTCAATTATTTTGGGATGCAAAATTAGAAATTTTTGCAATTATTTTTAGACGAAGAGAGTAAAAGATTATCTATTAATTTATGCTTTTAATTTTATATAACATAATTTTAAGAGAAAAATTATTAAACTTTAATAAAATAATTTTTGACAATATATTACACTGTTGTTTGCTCTTATATGTTCAGAATTTTGAATAATTAATAAAATTAATTTAAATATTAATTTTATTTTTAAAATTTTGCTTTTTACTTTATATGATTTCCTATTTAGAAGTTATTTAGAATTTTTATTTTTTTAATTTTTAATTTCTTGTTTAAAATTTTTTATATGATTTTAACTTCTTATTTATAATTTTTTGTTTTTTAAAATTTTTTTATTTTTTATTTAGAATTTTGTATTTTTATATGGTAGTTGAGTTTTTTAATTTCTTATTTAGAAGTTTTTTTTTGATATGATAGTTTTTGTAATATAATGTAAAATAATGATATATGGTTATATTATATATAAGTATTTAATAAATGACAAACAATAATTTAAAATTAACTTTGAGACTAAAATTAATAATATATATTGATATTGATTATTTTTTTATAACACTAACAAACTAGAAAATTCCCAATTGCAAATATACATGTACTTATGAGAGAGACAAATAGAAAATTGAAAAAACTTACTCTAAATTTATGAATGTTTGAAAGTTATTAATTTTAATTTATTAAAATTATAAAGTAATGTATTAAATATTATAACTAACAAATTTTTAGTAATATATTGCAACCACAAAATTAAAATTTTTTACATTGCTAATTATTTTTATAATATAAAATTTATTAATATTCATTTTTAATTTGTATAAAATAATATAAGAATGTAAACAAATTAAATATTTCATCCAAAAATTGGATGGATTAATATGCATGAGAAAGTGAAAAATGTAAATAATTTTATTTATAATTTTAATTATGTATTTATATGAATGATTAATAGAACTTTAATCACCTCAAATAATTTTTGAAATAATATTAATAAATAAATAAATTATTATAATTAATTATTTTCTTAAAATTTATTGGAGATAAAAGTTTGTCAACTATCAATTCATTATTTTATATATAAATAATGAGGATATTTATCATGTAAAATTATCTATTAAATTACAATAAAAAAATATTTTAAAACTATTAAATCAATAAAAAATTTAAAATAAATTTCATATCTTATTTACTCAATCTCATATTTTATAATAAATATTTTAATTTATTAATATTTAAAAATATTTTAAATAATATATTCTATATGACTCCCACCAAATAATATAATTCAGCCTACAATTGGTTACCTAGGGGCAGTCTGTCTAACCAGCAACCTCTAATCAGATCCAGCCCTCGGACCATATCCGAGCCGTAAGTGAGACGTCTCTGTAGTCCATACCGAGGAGAGGTAGCCGTAACTTTCGTGCAGATGAATGTAGACGATAACAGTTTCCCCCTATAGTTATTTCCTACAGGCTATTAGGCTCCAACGGGGATTTAATTGGGTCCCAATTGGAAGCTCGCGCAGTCTGTCATCTTCACATCACCTACTCTAACTGTTCTGTAAGTGATGAATTCCAATTTTTTTGCTGTCTAATTTTCGATTTAGTCGATCAATTCTGATTAGCGGTTCTGTTCATTAAATTCTGAGGATCAATTTGGCAAAAAGGAAAATTAGATTAAGCTTTTAGAAAGCAATTATGATTCAATTCTAAGATTTGGGTTTTAGTGGAAATTATAAAGGAAGGTGTTTGCTTGTTGATTATGAGACTATGATATTGTTTTCTGCTAACAGGTAGAGATATACTTTGTGGGTTTTTGAATTGAAGTCAAATAGGAAATGTTGTAGTGTTGGAATTGGCGAACCTCATTATGCTTGATGTGTACCTATCAGCGAGTGAGAAGTTGGCATAGGCAGCCGATGAAGTATCACGATCTTGTCACTCATCTCATAGCATACTCAACTCCATTATGGGCAACTTTAGTGGCTGTTGTTTTTGTGGTTGTAACACTTTCCTTATCATTTTACCTTTTGTTCGAGCACCTTTCTGCATACAAGAATCCTGAGGTTTTTTCAGCTGCTTCTTTCACTTTTTCTTTATCCGTTTAAGAATTGTTCTCATTTTGTGCCCTTTTTTACCCCTCGCAGGAGCAAAAATTTTTAATTGGAGTTATCCTAATGGTTCCTTGTTATGCCATAGAATCGGTGAGTTGTATATTGAACTTACTTTATAAAGTAATATCTTGATTAGTGAGAGGCCTTTTCTCATTTATTATTATCTTTCTTGAGATTAATATCTCTGTGTAAACTGCTTTATTATATGTTTGTTAGGAACGGGGCGGAGTAAATGTCCAAAATGATAATGGAAAGTTCTTTGACATTTATTTTACAATTGTAAATTGTTGTCTTTTTCTAACTTCGGCATTTTAAACAGTTTGCATCGCTGGTCAATCCATCGATTAGTGTTGATATTGAGATACTAAGGGACTGCTACGAATCATTTGCCATGTATTGCTTTGGAAGATATCTTGTTGCTTGCTTGGGTATGTTCTTTAGGAGAACGGTTAATATGAAGGTTTCTGATCTGAAATTCCTTGTATTTCTTATTTGTTTAATTTATACTATGTATCAACACTATCTAGAACTACTTTTCCTACTTTTTGCAAGTATTAAACTCTTTCTGGCAACTTTATTTGTTTGCTTTTCGTAAGTGTTGACTATATTAAAATCATGATAGCTTGACCTCATTACTTTCCTGGTATCTCCATTTTTGCTTTTTTTAGAGAACTTTTTGTGTTTGTCTAAATTCCAAGGTTCTTGTAACAATCACTTGCAATTATCTGCTGTAGTCAGTTGCATTTGATAATCATGGTTGTGGGTTTCCAAAAACTACACAATGCTATCATGGTATTTGTGTTTGAGTTTAAAAAGTGTAGAATTGATAAAATAGGTAGTATGTACGATTATAACCCATTACCTGGTGATTCGCTGATGAACAGGAACCAAAGCATTTGACTATTTAATTACTTGGTTTATGTAATTTTGAAGTCCATTGTGCAACGTTTATGTCAAGAGTACTGCTTGTGTCTGAAATTGGTTCTCTCTTAGTAAAAATTTTTCTCTCTTTTTTTTAATAAATTGGTTGAAAACTGCAACTTTTATTGTGTTTCTTAATGAAATATTGTGTGGGACCCTATAAGTGTTAGGTAATTTTGCACTATTATCAGTTACAATAACATATGATTCCACATTAGTTGTTTGGATTTATGATCATAAATACATACAAGGGGCATTTTGGTCGCAGTTCTTGAGGGAAAGTGATCTTAGAATGTTAAATTTCAGTGTTTGATTTGTCCAAAGATGTTACATTCCTAGAAAAGTTAAATTCTTGAACTGTGAACTCTACGTTTACTTGCCCATTTTCATCTCAAGGAGTAAGAAAGTTATTTTTCCATGATCATAAAATTTGTACAAATATACATAAGCGAATATACCCTTATATATATATATATATATATATATATATATATATATATATATATATATATATATATATATTTTGTAATTTTATTTAAAAAAATAAAATATA
>CATIWR010050070.1:0-10735 GCA_949677035.1 Omphalea diandra | reverse complement strand
GTATAGTCAGATCCATCAAAGTGAGGCTTAAGGTGTGAGTGGATTCCCTCTTGTGCCATAAAGTTTGCCCACCCAATTAAGGCTTGTATGTGAGACTTGGCTCCAATACCACTTATTGGCCCTAGGCACTAAGAAGGGGGGGTTGAATTTGTGTAAAAAAAAAATTAAAGTAAGGGATAAAGAAGAGTAGAAAATGAGACACACGATTTATAGTGGTTCGAGTATAATCAACCCTAAATCCACTCCCCAATTCTTTGCAATTAGGTGTTCCACTAACCTAGAATGGTGTTTCCAAGCTCACACCTAACTTTTACACTTTGTGTTTTCAAGGCTTACACAATAACCTTTACACTGTGTTTTCAAGGCTCACATAATAACCTCTATTACAAGTGTTTTCTAAGGATCACACTAAAACCTCTTTTAAGTGTCTTCACAGGCTCACACTAAAACCTTTCTTACAATTGGTGTTTAATGCTCACACCCAACACTTACAATCTCAGAAAGAAGAGAAGAAACTGAGTAGTAAAAGATTAAGAGTTTTAACACAAGTAATGAATTCTCTATCTATCTCATTTATCACTATTTGGTGGAGTATTTATACCCCATACCCACAAAAGAGACATTAGACTTTAAAGCTTAACAAATATCTAAGACATGTTAGGCAAACTCTGCATTAATTGCATGTCATGCAAGAGTCGCGGTCACTACTGGTCAATCATGGTCGCGAAATCTAAATTTCCATACGAGAGCCAAAAATTGTTGCGAAAAAAACCCATTTTTGTCTAACGGCTAGTCCACATAGCAGCTCCTCATTGGTCCATCAAGAAAATATAGCTTTGCATTCTAACTGCCCATAAAAGTCGCGGTAGTGATTCTTCTTTGTACAAGGCACGACTCATGATGCGAATTCTTTTGTTTGAAAGACAATTTTCCTCTTCATGAATCGCGGTCGCTACCCAAAATGTCGCTCTCTTGAATTTTGTTCTCCAAATGATACTTGAGACATTTGGCATGCTATGATTATGGACTGGCTTCCCTCTTTAATCATTTTGAAAGTCGCAGTCACGATTGAGGCAAGACACAGACCGCAAATTCATCTGTGACTTTGACACTCCCATCTTTGGATGAGTCGCAGCACCGAAGATGCCAGTAAATTCGTCTAGCTAGGTTTCATCATGTCCTTGAACTACATCGCGATCGTGAATTACAGACCACTGACTGCAAATTTGGATGAACTTTGCCTTCTTGAAGATTATGCAATCCTTCTAACTTCCAATTAAAAATCTAACTTAATTCTATAAAACAACACTCAATTGAAACATTAGGTTTCATCAATCTCTTTTGCTAAGATCAAAAGAGGTCCAAGACTTAGGATTAACCATCCTAGTCCAACATTGGCTTTTCAGGTTTTCAACTTTATGGGTTTATTTCACTTTTCTCATATCCTCACAAGAAATACTTCTAAAATTTATCCAAGTTCACAGGCACAAAGAACTTATTCTCATCCATATTTGATAACTTCACAACTCCACCTAAGTAAATCCATTTGACCATATAGGGACCATCCCAATTTAGCTTAAACTTTCCATAGGGGGCCATGGATTTAAAATATGATTGCTTTCAACACCAAATCAACAACCCTTATAACGTTCACCTTAACTCTTTTATTAAAAGTATGGGCCATCTTAGATTGGTACAATTGAATATGGTAGAGAGCCTTCAGTATTCTTTCATCGAGGAGGACAACTCCTTTAACCAACTTCTTACCCATTGGTACTCGAGAATTCTTAACTCAATCAACACTGGCAGGGATTTTGACTCAATCTCAATTAGTAGTACAACCCCTATCCCATAGATAAGAGAGTAGGGTATCATTCTTATCGATATTTTAGTCGTGGTTTGGTATCCCTATAATGCAAAAGGTAATTTCTCAGACCAATCCTTCTAGGTTTCCACCATCTTAGCAAGGATGTTCTTAACATTTTTATTAGTTGCCTTTACCACTCTATTGGCTTGTGGTTTGCAAAGTGATAACATATGTGTTCGATTAGGTTGGTTAACCCTAAGTCTTGGACTCTTTTGATCTTGACAAATGAGATTGATCAATTCTAATGTTTCCATTAAGTGTTGCTTTGAGAATTAAGTTAGACTTTCAATTGGAAGTTGGATGAATTTCATAATCTTCAAGAAGGCAAAGTTCATCAAAATTCACAGTCAGTGATTTGTAATTCGTGATCATGACTTAGCTCAAGACAGGGTGAAACTAGACCAGATGGATTTGCGACCAGATGGATTTGCCAGCATCGTCACTACCATGACTCATCCAAAGATGGGAGTATCAAAGTCACAGACGAATTCACGGTCATTATCGCGCCTTAGTCGCGATCGCGACTTTCATAATGACTGAAGAGGGAACCAAATCTATAACCATAACATGCTAAATGTCCCAGGTATCTATTGAAGAACAAAATTCGTGAAGGTGACATTGTGGATAACGACCACGATTCATCAAAATGAAAATTCTCCTTCAAACAAAATAATTGACATCTCAATCGCGCCTTGTACAATGACAAATCACGCCCTTGAAGTTTATTACTAATTAGAAAACAACGACTATATTTTCCTGATGGACTAATGAGGAGCTGACACGTGGACTAGCCGTTAGACACAAACGAGGTTTTCTACAGTAACTTTTGGCTCCCGTATGGAAATTCGAATGTCGCGACTGCAACTCCCACTAGACATACAATTAATGCAGAATCTACCTGGCATGTCTTGAAGATTTGATGCGCTTCATAGTCTAATGTCTCTTTGGTGGGTATGGGTTATAGATACTCCACTAAACATATGTAAATGCAAGAGAATTCATTAACTTGTAACTAAACTCTTGGAAATTTGCTATTCATTCTTTCAATTCCTCTTTATGTTTTAAGTGATTGTCTGATGCGAGCATTAAACTCTAATTGTAAAAGGTTTTAGTGTGAGCTTATGAAAACAATTGAGAAAGGTTTTAGTGTGAGCCTAAGAAAACACTTGTAAGAGAGGTTTTAGTGTGAGCCTAAGAAAACACTTGTAAAAGGTTGTTGTGTGAGCCTTGAGACCACAAAGTGTAAAAGTTAAGTGTGAGCTTGGAAACACCATTTTGAGTCAGTGAAACACCCAATTGCAAAGAATTGGGGAGTAGACATAGGGTTGGTTAATACTTAAACCACTATAAATCTTTGTGTCTCTTTTCTACTCTATCTTTATCCCTCACTTTAATTTTTATTTAAACACTAATTCAACCCCTTCTTCCAAGTGTCTAGGGCTAATAAGTGGTATCAGAGCTTAGTCTCACAAAAATGCCTTAATTGGGTGAGCAACAATCATGGCACAAAAGGAAATCCACACACACCTCAAGCCCTACTTTGATGGATCCAACTATACTCATTGGAAGTATAGGATGGAGATTTATCTTGATATAGATGTAGTGGACCTTTGGGATGTAGTTGTCAAAGAATGGAAACCACCCACTAAAGTAGTGGATGGAATTGAAGAACTAATTCTAAGGGAAGATTGGGTTGAAGCCCATAAAAGGTCAAATGGCAAGAACAAGATGGCAATGGCTATTCTTTTAAGCTCTCTCTCTCTATAGGGAAGAGATTGAAAGAGTGTAATATTGCCAAACAACTCATCTATTTGGAAGACTCTTGAAAACTATCATGAGGGCATAACATTTGTTAAATCAAGTATATTGGAAATGTACGTGATAGAATGAGAGCTTTTCATGATGAAAGACAAAAAAAGCATCACTGAAATGATTAATAGACTTTTATCCATCATCACAAACATGAAAAAATTTGGAAGGACTCTCACCAACTTTGAGGTAAACACGAAAATCCTTAAAACTCTTCCATTAGATAAGTTTGGTACAAGAATGTGTAGCATTCAAGAGTTTAACTCGGAGATTAGAAAGATTCCTACGGATGTGTTAATAGGCAAACTCTTAACTCATGAGTTAGACTTATAAAAGGATAAGCAAATGAAGAAATTAAGGGGCAAGGAGAAAAATTAAAAAAAGAAAAAAGAACCTTGGCACTCAAATCCTTAACTAAGGAGAAGGAGGTAGAAACTACCTCTAGTGATGAAGAGAGTGACAAAGAAGAAGAAGAGCTAGCAATGCTCTTAAAAAGGACTAAGGAGTTAATTAGAAGAAGAAAAGAGAGAAGAAGCTTCAAGAAGACAACTCCTAATCCTAAAGAGAGGTCTAATGAAGTCACTTGCCATGAGTGCGAAAAACAAGGCCATATCAAATACAATTGTCTTAAGATAAAGAAGAAGAAGAGATGGGATAAAGAGAAGAAGAAGAGTTTCTCAGCCACGTGGGATGATAGCTCAAGTGAAGATGAAGAAGAAGGAGAAGTTGCCAGCATTTACTACATGGCACAAGAAGACTCTCCAAATGAGGTAAGTACTTTATCCCACTTTCATTCAGATTTTGATGAGATAGATGAAGAGCTTATAGAGGCTCTTACTATGACATGTGACAAATACAAGTCACAAATGAAGTCTTACAATAAATAATGTCTAAAATTAGAGGATGATTATAAATCCTTTGATGATCTTGTAAGCGAATAGAGAGCATCAAATGATGAGCTCAAAAAATCTATGGAAAATCTTTCCAAATCATCTTCATTATTGGCTTAATTAAGAAAAGAGAATGACTCCCTAAAAGGAGAAGTCATTGAGCTTAGAAGCTCTATCTCTAAATTTCATAAGGGTAAAAAAGTCTTGGATACCCTAATAGTATCACAAAGGCCATCCTTAATTAGACATGGTTTAGACTTTAATGGAGCCTTCTTATCCACTTCATCACCTACTACATTTATTAGACCAATAACACTTCAAACCTCAAGTGTTAAGGTCATGAGAAAGAAAAGTGTTTCAAGCACTAAATTCCCAATGCCTAAAGGCAAAGGGAAAGCACAAAATGACTTAAGGCCTACTTCAATGAAAGCCAATCATGCTTACATGTATAATAAGAAGCATGCTCACACACATAGATATAAACAGTTCTCTACTACTTCTCATTACTCATGCACTTGCATGCACTTACATAACCAAAGTATAAGAAGGCCTCCTACTTATACTAAGGTTGTACATAGGAAAACGACTCCCAAGTCTAAACTGCATTGTCATTATTGCATGAAATATGAGCATATTAATATTCATTGTTCTATTAGGAAGGCTCACTTCAAATTAGAGGACCTTTCAACTCTTAACCTTCTAGGACCCAAGTATGCTTGGGTACCTAAGAAAAGGTGACTTACTTTTATTATGTTAGAAAGTGTGGTAACCATCAATAAATCAAACAATTGGCATATGGTTAGCAGATGTTCTAAGCATATGACAGGAAATAAAAAGCTATTCATGGCATTGAAGGAAAAAGAAGGTGGAGATGTCACATTTGGTAACAATGTCAAGGGTAAGGTAGTTAGCATTAGAACCATTGGTAAGAATGGTTGTTCATTGATTTATAATGTTTTATTAGTTAATGGCTTACAACATAATTTGTTGAGTGTAAGTCAATTGTGTGACAAAGGTAATAAAGTCACCTTTAATCCTAGAGAATGTCGAGTCACCACATTAGTGGATGATGAGGTTATTTTCAGGGGTGAAAGAAAAGGAAATACCTATTCAATTGACTTAGACAATTTGACTAACCGATCTTTTAAGTGTCTTATGTCTTTGAGCAATGAAGCTTGGTTATGGCATAGAAAGCTTGGACATGCAAGCATGGATCTCCTACAAAGCCTATCTAAAGGAAAGTTAGTGGAAGGTCTTCCTAAGCTAAATTTCTCTAAAGACAAGACATGTGGTCCTTGCCAAATGGGGAAGTAACAACAAGCCTCCCACAAAGTTAAAAATGTTGTAAGTTCATCTAGACCCCTTCAACTAATTCATATGGACTTGATAGGGCCTACTGGAAGTGCTAGCTTAGGTGTAAAACATTATGCACTAGTCCTAGTTGATGATTACTCTAAGTTTACTTGGGTGTCCTTTTTAGCTCATAAGAATGATACTTTTGATGCTTTTAAAAGTTTTGCAAAAAGAATTCAAAATGAAAAGGGTTACTTAATGTCTTCTATTAGAAGTGACCATGGAAAGGAATTTCAAAATGAGTCTTTTTAAACTTATTGTTTGGAGAATGGAGTTTTCACAACTTTTCTCCTAGAACACCACAACAAAATGGTGCTGTAGAGAGGAAAAATAGAACATTAGTAGAAATGGCTAAAACAATGCTCAATGAGTATTCTTTACCGAATTACTTCTAGGCCGAAGCTATTAATACTTCATGTTATATTGCAAATAGAGTTTTTAAAAGACCCATTCTCAGTAAAACATCTAATGAGTTATGGAATGGTAGAAAACCTAAGATATCATACCTAAGAGTATTTGGATGCAAGTGCTATATATTGAGTACCAAGGATAATCTTGGGAAATTTGATTCTAAGACCAATGAAGGAATATTCTTAGGCTATTCCACCACTAGCAAGGCTTATAAAGTCTTTAATAAGAGTTTTATGGTAGTTAAAAAGTCTATGAATGTTATTTTTTATGAATCTAGTAAACTTAATCTTGGAAAAAGTGTTTTTGTTGATGATCTTGTAGGTAATCTTGAAAAATTAGAGTTAGAAGACACTACAAGAATAGAGGAGAAAGATAAGGAATGAGGTGAATCATCAAAACTAGATAAGGAACCATAACATCAACAAAAATATGAGCCAAGTCAAGATCTACCCAAAGATTTGAGATTCTCTAAGGATCACCCCAAAGATATGATTATTGGTGATACCTCCAAGGGTGTAACTATTAGATCTCAACATAATCTTTCTTTTGTTTCTCATCTTGAGCCAAAATCGATTGATGAGGCTTTTAATGATGAGAGTTAGGTGCTTTCCGTGCAAGAGGAACTCAACCAATTTGAGACAAACAAGGCATGGGAACTTGTCCCTAGGCCTAAAGAACACTCCATTGTTGGTTACAAATGGGTGTTTAGGAACAAGTTAGATGAGCAAGGTCTTATCACAATAAATAAAGCTAGATTGGTTGCTAAGGGATACAACCAAGAGGAAGGCATAGATTATGATGAGACTTTTGCCCCCATTGCAAGATTAGAGGCCATTAGGATACTTTTAGCTTTTGCATGCCACATGAATTTTAAGATTTTTCAAATGGATGTAAAAAGTGCATTTTTGAATGTAATTATTGAGGAGGAAGTCTATGTTGAACAACCTCTTGGTTTTGAGTCACATTGTTTTCCCAATCATGCTTTGAAATTGAACAAAGTCTTATATGGATTAAAACAAGCTCCAAGAGCTCGGTATGAAAGGCTTAGTTCATTTCTATTGAAAAATGATTTTGAAAAAAGAAAGGTGGACACCACATTATTTGTTAAAAAGCACAAACATGATACACTACTTATACAAATTTATGTTGAAGATATCATTTTTTGTGGTACTAATGAATCTTTTTTTTTTTTTTTTTGAGGATTTTGCTAAGTGTATGACTAAGGAATTTTAAATGAGCATGATGGGAGAGCTCAAGTTCTTTCTCGGTCTACAAATCAAGCAAACCAAAAAAGGGATCTTCATTAACCAAGCTAAATGCACAAAGGAGATACTCAAGAAGTTTGGCATGGATGGTTGCAAAATAGCCAAAACCCCCAATGAGTAGTACCATCAAGCTAGACAAAGATGAATCAGATAAGATGGTAGATGAAAAGAGATATCGAGGTATGATTAAATTTCTACTTTATCTTA
Source organism: Omphalea diandra (assembly GCA_949677035.1). Classification (NCBI taxonomy): domain Eukaryota; kingdom Viridiplantae; phylum Streptophyta; class Magnoliopsida; order Malpighiales; family Euphorbiaceae; genus Omphalea; species Omphalea diandra. The sequence goes on along the minus strand of CATIWR010050070.1, from coordinate 2,933 downwards.
CTGCTTCTAGGTTAGAAATCATGTTTAGTGTATATATGTGTGCTAGGTTCCAATCTTATCCTAAAGAGTCTCATTTAAATGCTATTAAGAGAATTTTTAAGTATTTGCATGGCACAATTCACTTAAGGATACGATATCATAGGGATTCATCCTTTAGTCTCATAGGATATTCGAATGCAGATTATGCAAGTAGTTTATTAGATAGAAAAAGCACTTCTGAGACTTGCCAATTTATAGGAGAATGCCTAGTATCTTGGTTTAGCAAAAAGCCAGTGTCAGTTGCCTTATCCACTGCAGAAGCCGGGTATGTTGCTACGGGTTATTGTTGCACCCAAGTCTTTTAGATGAAACAATAATTGAAGGATTTTGGCAAATTGATTGATTATTCCTAATAAATGTGATACACTAGTGCTATCAATCTATCTAAAAATCTCATCCAACACTTTAAGAACAAACACATAAATATTAGACGCCATTTCCTTAGAGATCATGTATAAAAGTTTGATGTTGTATTAGAGTTCATTGACATAAATCATCAACTTCCCGATATTTTCACTAAACCTCTCAATGAAGAACGATTGAACTTCATTAAAAGAGAATTGGGAATGCTTGATGAAAGCTCCCTAAAGTGAAAATTTGATCTTATGTATGATTGCTATGTGAGTTGATTGTTATTTTTTTACTTGTAATTATTATATGTGTGTTTATTAAATTTGATTTTATCAATTGAGATGTCTTAATTTTAATTGCAATTGTGCCTTTCTGTAACACATTGCATAAATTAAGCATCAACATAGTGAAGTGGATCATAATTTTCAAAAATTAATATTTCCATCCTCATCTTCACTGACTCATAATTCGCAGTCGCTTTCACCTATTCATGATCGCAAATTATAAGTTCAAGTCACCCGACTGTCAAACATCAAATTACGATCATGAGAATCCAGCTTCACCATGAATTCTGGTTAAGAATTCAAATTTTGATTGTTGTAGCGCGTATTCTAGAGGAAAATTTGTTCATTACACACATTTTTTGGAAATCGTGATCGCGATCCATGAATTTGTGGACACAAATTTGAGTAACTACCAAGCCATTAAGTGATTTGACTGTCAACCATTTCAAACTCTTCATTAATGCATTTCTAGCCCTTTATAGAGATCCCAAATGGCTAAAAATACCCCCTAAAATAGTAACATCGTCACTTCACTTCCAACTTCAAATTCTCTCTCTCTTAAACTTATCTCATTCTCTCAAAATCTCTCAAACTCCTCCCATGGCTCCCAAGAAAATATCCAAAGCAGACAAAGGAAAGGCCATTGCTCAACCTTTTACCCCTCTTGCTCTTCACCTTATCAAGGGTATTACCAACTAAGAGAAAGACCGCTACAAAGCAAACTCCTCTAAAATAATCCTCCCCAATAAAATCCCTTCAACTTTCGTATTAGAGACACTTGGGCTTAATGATGAAATTCGTGCATTCCTCTTAAACTGGGGCTGGATCGAGTTTATCATTCAAGATGAACCCGGATATGAAGAAGTGGTTCGAGAATTCATGTGCACGGTACAACTCAGTCGCAAAACAGTTTCACGAGTGAGCCAATACGGGTTAGTTTTTCGAGCTTTGGCGACTTCTATTTCATTACTTTCGACCAACTTTCCTCACTTTTCTACTTTTAAGTCAGAGAACACATACCTTTCATAATCTCCACACTTGACGTTATTTAGTCTGAGTTTTGGTTAGAAATCTCAATTGAAACTAAACACGAACCCATAACCTCTTTGGACAAACACATTGAAACCTTACCACTTTGGATACTTCATTGTATCATCACCTTCTCAGTTAATGCTAAAGATGATGGAAATGAAAAAGTATCACAAAAGGACTTGACATTTCTTTTCTGCCTTGTCAAGAACAAGCCAATCCAAATCGGTAAATATCTTATGGATCAATTAATCCACATGAGCACCAAGCCTCAAAGCCAATTCCTTTTTCCATCCCACATAATAGTCATATATTGATATGTATGAGCTCTTAATAAGGATAACGAAAAGTTCCTCACTAAGAAACATTTACCATTACAAAACTTTCTTGATCTCACCTGTTGAACTAGGATAATCAATCCTAGGCTTAGAACCTCTTTTGATCTTGACAAAGAAGATTGATCGTCACTAATGTTTCAAATAAGTGTTGTTGTTACAGAATTGAATCAATCCCTCAAGGAGAAATGAAGAAGTTGATGAATTCCAAAGTAACATGTAAATCGCGACCGCAACCTAAAGATTCGCGACCGCGATTCGTGTTAAGACATGCTGAAAATCAAGCAGGCGAAATTGCAGTGTCATTCTCGGCCGCTATCCCTGAAAAGAGGAAAGTCAAATTGTCACAGACGAATTCGCGGTAGAAATCTCAGCTGAGTCGCGATCGCAAATTTCAAAGAAATTCAAGAGGGAAGCAAGTCCACAACCACAGCCTAACAAGTGTCCAATGAGACTGTTGGAAGTCAAAAATCACAAAGACATCTTGCTAGTAGCGACCGCGATCTTTGTGGAAGAAAGTTACCAATTTTGGCAGTTGAATTCGTGATGTCTGTCGCGTTCTGTGCAAGAAAAACTCGCGACCTCGACTTCTGAAAGTAGGTGAAGGACAACGACTATATTTTCCGAGTGAACTAATAAGAAGATGCCACGTGGACTAGCTGTTAGAAATAAACGGGGTTTCTCTTGAAGATTTTGGATTTCGCGACCGCAAAAGGCAGTAGCGACCGCGATTTCATTCGGACAAGTATTAAATGTAGAATCTGTCAAGCATGTCTCAAAGATTTAATGAGCTATGATCTGCAACGTCTCTTTGATGAAGTTTGGCTATAAATACCCCACCAAACAGCCATGAGAAGGGTTGCTTACAAATTTATTACAAGTATTGAAAGCTCTT
>CATIWR010050069.1:0-32799 GCA_949677035.1 Omphalea diandra | reverse complement strand
ATTTATACACTCAAACAATAAAAATATATATATATATATATATATATATATATATATATATATATATATATATATATATATATATATATATATATATTATTTTGAATTTCTTTCAAATCGAATTAGATCAAAATCAATCTTTTTTAAATAAATTTATATTAAAATTTTGAATCATTCAATAACTAAAAACTCTAATTAGATAATCCGCATAAAAAATGAGCGACGGATGGAAATTGATATGCTAATGTATTAATGTGAATGCATTATTATATCTTTCTCTTTCGGGCGAATATGTTATCATATGTCGGCTAAGCTAGTTAGAGGTATTTGTCGATCGTTTTTCATTAGTATTGTGTCATTATTTTTCTCCCGACGATAATGGATGTTAGTTTTGTTCTTTGTTTATGTCGGCCGAATTTATCACATTTCGTGTTATGCATGGATGATGGCCACAATTTTTTTTCCACCATCGAAGTACTACCCTTCCCGATGATATAATGGATGTTTGTTTTGTTGCCTGTTTATGTCGGCCAATTTATCTCATTTCGAGTCATGCATGGATGACGATGGGCCACGATTTTTCTTTCCCCCATCAAAGTACTACCCTTCTTGCATTTTTTTGGTTTATCATTGTGAATAGTAATTTAAAACATTAGAAGAAAGTTTTTTTTTTTTTTAGTGTGGAGTTATTTATATTTCACCCATAACTATTTACATTAGAATTAAATGTTTTAAAAATGTAAATGATATTATTGTCCTTAATTAAATTTTTTTTGCGAGACCACTTGGTATTTATCTTGTTCAAGTATGAGACTAATCTGGATTCAAGTCGAGTAAGGTCACTAGAGTGAGAAAATTCTTCTTGAATTTTAATACAGTTGTATACCTAAAACTCGAACTCGAGATATTTTTATTACTTAAACTACTTTATTTAAAATAATTACTCTTAATTTTTTTGAAACCAAAATATTATTAAAAACTAAGAACTTCAAATATTTTTCTTGTATTTTTACTATTTATTATTATTTTTTGTGCATTATGTTTTATTTCTTATGCATAATATTTCATTACGCTATTATTAATTGGACCAAGACATTGAACTACATTATACTTAATTTCAAGATTCTAACATATTTTAATAGTGTTTAAAGTTTGAGTCAGAATTACATTAACACGCAATGATTTAAATTTAAATTACCATTAAATATGATCTTATTGCACATTGAAATTTTTATTTTTCTTCAATTAAACATATAAAAAAATTATAGAGATATGCACACCTACTTGCGAGTCTGATGTGTTCAATTTTCTAATAAAAAATATATTATATTTCTCTATCTTGACTTTTTAGCAAAGTTAGAGCATCTCCAATCTACTTTTTATTTAATCTAAAATTTTTATTATAAAAAGTGATTGAATAAGATAAGATTACAACCTATTCTCTAACTCTAAATTTTAGATTAAAAAATAAGTTTGGCTTTCTATTTGTAGAGTGTCAAAATTCGCTTTAAAATGTAATTAATATAATTCAGTTTTCTATACATATCAATAATGACTATCTTGTTTTCTATTAGGTTTTTTTCTTGAAAACTTTTTTTCTCTCTTTTCCCACAATATTTAAAGATGTTTTTATGGGATAAAACAAATTAAATGTTTTCATGGGATAAAAAAAATAAAAAGTAAAATATAAAGAACCCATTGGATTTAAATAAATATGTTTTCTCTTTATATTTAAAATTTTTTTGAGATACTCTTTATTACCCTAAATATGTTTTTTATTTTAAAGTGTACCATTGAAGATACTCTTACACTTTTAAATAAAATAATTTCATCGATGCATTTTTCTCTCTATCTTAAAAAAAAGACCTAATGGTCATTTAAATTCAAATCTTTACGTGTCAATGCTATTTTAGTTCAAGGTTTAAAAATTATTAAAATATGACAGAAACATTAAATTGAGTGCAACATTAGCCGGTCTATGTATTTATGATTTATTTTCTATTAAAATTTGTATAAAAGATAGTGAAATTTGATTGAAATGTTTTTTATGTTTATATAATTTATGATTTTAGCCCATATTCTATTATCAATTTTGACCAAAATATAAATTAGGTTAATATTATACTTAATTTTATAATTTTAGCCTATTTTAATAATCGTTAAAGTTTTGGTCTAAATCACACTAATAAGTAAAGATTTGATTAAAATTAGCATTAGGCCTTTCAAAAAAAAGAAAAAAGAATTTCACTTAAAGCAATAAATCTGTAGAAGTGGTTCAACCAGTGAACATCTTCTTCAATTTTTTATCTAAAAAAATCTTAATTGATCCGATCGATGGAGGAGAAACTAGCTTCGGCCGAGCCGCCATCGCCAAAAATGAGCTAAAGGGCGGACGAGAAAAGGCAATGCACTATCAACATCCAGGTCTTCAACCACGTCGTCGAAATGGCTCACACTCGAAAAGGCTGCAATCTCTCACTTATTGATCCAATTTTGGCATGTAGCGGCCATACTTAAATCACGTCCTCTTGAACAAATCCACCATCATCAAGTCCCAAAAACTTAACAACCCACAAAAACCCTAAAGCCTTAACCAACACCATCCTTGCCGACCTCAACTTCAATCACCACCACAAAAGTCGTTTCAATCCTCTTTGTGTCCTTTTTCATTGTCCCAACAGCAAGACTCAATCTTTATTAGTGGAAAATGAAAGGCCTATCAAAATGACAATGACAAAGAAGTTGGCAAAAATTTTTAAAAAAAAATTCGAAGAGGCGGCTGGTGACATAATGGCATCGTTTTCGGTCCTATGTTATTGCTATCCTATACGGTCATGAACTTTTAGGCAAGGTGATGGTTTATCTTTACAGGAAAGAGAAAATCATAATTTTAAACTGGACTTTCAAAATTTTTGCATTTATCCTGTATAAAAAAAGTTTCTTTTTAAATAGATGAATTTTTATTTTAATTGCGAGTCTAGATTTAAACATCAGATATGATTCTTTGAAGATTTTATGATGTGGTCATGCACATGATATTCGAACTTAAGATTTGTTGATGTGGTCATTCACATGACCCATCTGCCAGAATAAACTTAGAACAAATCACAAAAAGAAAAAAAAAAAAGAACTTTCAAAAAAATTTCATTCATATCGTGGACCATTTTTTTTATTTTCAATATATGAACTTTCATTTTAATTATAAATCTAGCCTAAATAAAATAGATGCTTCGCCAAATATGATATTTGTTGATGTAGTCATTCACGTGGTATCACCTATCTGACCAAATTTATCCTATTGAATGAATACGTTCATAAAATCACTCTCAACTCGACATCATTAATAAATAAAGAATAATACTTTAATTTTTTAAAATTATCATCTCTGGCCATAGATTATTTTAGGCAAATAAACAATCATTATCTCTAAAAATATCTTATTTTTCTTAATATTTTTAAAATCGAATCGAAGATCGAACTAGTTAGTTGGCCGATTTATAATTCAGTTGGTTCTATCAACCGATCTAGTTCAATAGGTATTTTTTATTTTTTTGAAAAAATATATAAATAAACTTAAATAAATATTTAAAAATAAATAATTTATAATATGATAACATAATGAAAACTATTTTTTAAAATTTAAATTTTAAGTAAAATAGTGTACTTTTTTAAATTTTTAATTTTTTCACAAAACAATATAATTTTATATTGGACTGGTTAGAAAAATCAATATTTTAAAAAATCAATTTATGGAAAAATAATATATGACCAATTTTTTTCAAAACAATAAATACTAGAAAATCAATATTTTCAAAAAAAAAATTCAATCTATGGCTAAAATAATTAATATTTATCCCACTGATAATTTTTTGTTTGCCTAAAATAACCTATAGCTTTAGAGATGATAAATTTTAAAAATTAAAATTATTAACAATGTTATGTTAAAAATTAAAATTATTAACAATGTTATGTTAAGAGTGATTACATGAACATATTCATCCAATACAGTAAATTTGATTAGATAAATGATGTCACATCAATAAATGTCATATTTGAAGAAACAGTTATCTTATGCAAGGCTAGACTTGAAATTAAAATAAAAGTTCATGTATTTAAAACAAAAAAAAAACTGTCTAAAATATAAAAGAAAATTTTTTAAAAGTTCAAAATTTTTTTGTGATTTATCCTAAGTTTGGTCAGGTATATGATGTCATGTGGATTGTCACATTTACAAATCTCAAGTTCAAATGTCGTGTGAATGACCATGTTAACAAATTTCAAATTCGAAAAAGCATGTGCTTTATCTGAGATTAAACTTGAAATTAAAATGAAAGTTTATCTATTTAAAGAGAAATTTTTTTTACGTGATATAAATACAAAAGTTGTGACAGTCCATAGTTAAAATTGTGATTTTCTCAAAATAAAATATAAGTATTCAATCAATCAAAATTAAAAGTCTGATGTTAAAGTGACTTTTTGGGAAAAGTTCAAATAGCAAATTATGTATTTAGCTAATTATAGTACCAAGGGAGATAAAATAGTTATTGAGAGATGGGATATCTTTGTTTTCAGAGCTTTTTCCGTGTTTTTTTTTATTATTATTCGTGATAGTAATAAAAGCTTTCTTTGTTTTGGCCAAAAAAAAGTGAAAAAAGAAATGTTAAAATTGAAAGAGTGAAAAAACCTTCAAATTAATTACAATAATTAAAATAAAATAATTGCAAAATTGAACCCATTATACCTAGTATAGTGATTAAAATTTGAAAGAAGTAAAGGAAAAATAATAATAATATCATACTAAATGGACTTAACTAACTCATTGCGATCTATTCATAGTTGGTAACAAGATACGATTGCGTATATATCCACTACATGTTTAATTCCTGAAAAATGTTTATTCTACAAATTTCCTAATCGTGATGGAAGCTTCTCAACACTAATAATAATAATTTTTTTTTTTAAAAAATAAACTTCATTAATAGAATTAATAAATTGTACAGTTTAATTTACAAATATGATAATAATAATAATAACTATGTATTAAGAAGTGTGAAAAAAATATAAAAAGTAGAACCTATCCACAATATTCTCCAATAAAAATGAGTGAGCACTTGAGATTGTAACTCAGCCAGAGAAATGTTCAATTTAGTAATTACTAGAACTACAAATCGATTCTCATAGTCTTTAAATAAACCCAGTAATATACCACTGATAAGTTGAAGTCTACTATCAAAAGCATACAAAAAAATTAGATATATATTCTTGAAAATATAAAAATAATATATCTAATGTCTAAATATATAAATCTAGTTAGATCTAAAATAATTTGTTGAAGAAAATAAAATAAAACACATAAAATCTCTAGATTTAAAGAAATAAATCTAAATAAACCAAATGAGAGAGGTAAACTTGATTTAACATCTACAGAATAAAAATTATGATAAAAGAATATAACAAATAAAAGAAAAAATTACAGAAATATCCTTAATTGATATTGAATCACGTTCGTTTAACTTTTAGTCAATGAAAAAAATTCAACCGATTGAATTTTATTTCTTAAAATATGTTTTTTGCACTTTATAATTTGATGAATATACTTTCCAAAAATAATGGTAAAAATAATGGATTCAAATCCTTTCAAGTTTAGGTCAACAAGATCTTTTATATTTTGTAATCTTAGCCTTTTAAATAAAATTGAATGATATTAGATTTAGTTTGATGTATAATTACTCACTTTTGAAAATTTCAAATCAAAATTTATCTAATGAAATGAAGATAAAACATATTAATGAAAATTTGAGAGTATCTAAACCTAATAATATGATAACTGTTATCACTAGTATTGTAAGATTTATTTCCTTAAGAAACTTATTTAAAAGCTATAAATTAATTTTTTTAAAAATAAATACAATTTTCATTAACTGAAAATATGAAACAATATAAAAATTCAAGATCTTACAATGTAAAATTTTATATTTGAACAAAATAGATAATACAAATATCATTTTAAATGTCAAATCGGATTGATAAAATCCTAAATTTGATCAATCAAACGATATCCATGCTCTATTTAGTGACAATTTTTAACTACTATTTAATTATATTATTTATTTTGAGCTCAATTTGATAATCTTCAAAGGTAACTATCTTCCAATTATAAATATGAAGAATCACGTATTCATAGTAACACTTTTAAAATGACAGTATAAATACAATAATAATAATAAAGATTCACCATAAAAGGGGAATAAAAAATTGAAGATTTGTCAACAATGGTAAATTGAGGACAAAAATTAAAAATCCTACCAAAAAGGGAGTAATATAACTCTATGTTCAATGTATCTGAAGAAAAATCAATATATTTAAAAGAATAGAAAATGTATTAAAAAATTAAAAATATGAAAAAATAACTACAAAAATTGATCTCTACTATATTAAACAATAAACTAGTCACAAATTTGTGCATTGTGCGATATAATTTTAATAATAAATTTAATATCTATTTTATTAAATAATTAATTAATTGAATAATTAATTATTATTTATAAAAATTATTGCCAAGTAAATAAAATAATAAAATAAATTTCTTAAAATTTTAATTATATATGTAACAAAAAAATATCTATTGATATATATTTTCAATTTTATGTGACATAATTTAAAAAAATTATAATTAAAAATAAAATTAACAGATTATTATAAATTATATATAAATATCTGAAATAGTTATAATAAAAGATTATTTATTGATTTACATTTTTAATCTTACACACCATAATTTTAAGAGAAAATGTACTAATTTTAACTAGCAATCTATTATGCTACCGTTGAAATTTATATACTAAGAATTTTGAAAAATGAATGAAATTAAATAGTAACTTCGAATTTAGAATTTTTAGTTTTGAAGTTTTATTAATCTCTTACTTAGAAGTTGTTTAAAATTTTTTACTTTTTAGATTTTTGTAATTTTCTTTTCAAACATTTTTTTTATATAATCTTGGCTTTTTGTTTAGTATTTTACTTTTAAAATTTCTATTTAGAAGGGTTTTTTATAGTAATTTTTCTAATTTTCCATTTAAAACTTTTCTTTTGATATAATAATTTTCTATAACATAATATAAAATAATAATATATGATTGTATTATATATAATTATTTTAAAAATCGTAAAAATTAATAATATACATTGAATTATGAAATTTATAAGTAAAGTTTGACTAATGTTATAACTTGAGGGGGTTGAACAACTATATATAGTATATATAATAAAAATATCGTATAGTGTCCAATAAATTTGCTTTGTTTGTTTCACACAAAACAATTTATCTGAGAAAAATATTTTTTTAAATAAAATATTTTTTAGTGTTTGAAATATCCTATATTTTTTTATTTATTAGATTATAACAAAATTTAGATCATAAATATTTTATATTTATTCTATTTATTATTTAATATAAGAAAAAATATATTAAAAATAAATTTTTTTTTATATGTTTCACTCATCATCAGTGAGCACGCCGATGAACAATGATCAATGACAATGTTGGTAGTCAAAGATTATCAATGATTATTTTTTATTTGAATGAGTTTGTTTAAGTCCAGAAAATGACTTTTCATTTTCTAAATAGAACGTCATTTTCCTAAAAATGGCTTCATTTTTTTTATTAGAAAATATTTTTCATTGGCTAATTTTTTTTTTTTTTTTTTGCATACACCAAATAAAGGAAATTGTGATTTTCTTGAAAAATATGTCTAGTGAAACAAACGGATGCGCATACATAAAATAAAGAAATATTTTTAAGACCTTCCCTAAATCTAGGTGTTGTCAAATCCGATATATAAATAATTATTTTATTAGAAGAGAGAAAGGAAAGCATTATATGATACGATAACTAATTTAACACTCTTTTAAAAGGTTTGACACAGAGATTTCTTATATCTAAAAGCGTCAGTTTTTACTCAATCTGAATTAGCTTGAAAAAGTTATTTGAATATTCAATTCAAAAAGAACTTAAAATAATTTTAATTTAAAACAATTTTAAATTTTTTAGATCAATTAACTTTATCCAATTTAAATTGATCTAACACTAATTAGATTACAATCGCTTTGAAATTTAATTTAAAACTTCAAAATATTCAACATTTATTTAAAATAAAAATTAAATTATCAAAATATTTAAAATTTATTTTAAAATAAAAATCCTATTTTATTTATTTTTAAAAAATCAAAATTATAAATGATTCAACTCGTAAATTGAAATAACTTTAATTCCATTATGCATTTTGATTTAATGATCTATTTGCCCGCAATCTGAAATGATTAAATCTTAACTCACCCGAAATAAGTGAAATTCAAATCTATCTAAAAATATATAATTTAAAATCAACTCAATCCATTTACCGCCTCTATTTATGTCACTCAATATAAAATTAATAATAGGCACCAAAATTTAAATCAATGACAAATATCTACAAACTAAACAATGGTTACTTATTGTCAATCATAATTTGATTCTAATAAATATTTGTTAAGATATAACCTACATACATGTTTATTTATTTGCCTCAAAATTTTATTAAATTGTCTTATATTTAAATAGTTGAAATATTTTAGCTAAAGTGAATGAGAGAGACCAATACTTTGTAAAAGTATCATAACGTAATAAAAAATTCTTCTTCCATCCCTCCAGCTTATACTTGATAGGATAGAAATATTAAATCAAGTAGGTTTAGGTTTATTAAAATTCACAGACAAAAAATAAAAAAATATTCACTTGATTTTTTATCGGAGAGTGTGAAATAAATAAATAATAGAAAAAAATAATTCATGTAATTATATCATGAGAATGAAGAAACCATTTTTGTAAGTTCTTTAACAAAGTAATTTAAACATATTATTATTTAATTTTTGATAAAAATAATTAACTCATTTTTTAAATTCAAGTATGAGTTACATCAATTAAATTTTTTTATCTTAAATATTTTTATCATTGATAAAAATGAAAACTAAATTTTATTATGATTAATTTAATTGAATAAAAGTTTATAAGATTGATGTTAATTAGGTCAAAATAGACAAAAAAAAAAGTTAATTTGAGCTTATTTAAACTTTTTATATATGAATTAAAAAACTCAATCTTGTTTTATGATTTTATTATTATTCAATTGATCTTTCTATTCAGACTCTTATCGGATCCCAAAAAAAAAAAAAGAATTCATGTAATAAATATAAATAGTTTAAGAGTTTCAAAGATACATTTTGAAATTAAAAAAAATCTTAAGAAATTAAAAATCTTAAAGCAAAAGCACGTAAAGTTTGAAAGTTTGAGATGAATTATTCTTAATCTTAATTGAATGTAAATATATTGAATATTTTATTTTCTATACTTAGAAGGATGGATTAATGAAAAGAGGAGCATAGACATACATATAGCCCATATTAGAGCTAAATAGTGCACAAGGATTATAAATATTTTGTATATTTAATTAATGAAAATCTTTGATAATACATGTTAAAATCATGTTATATATTTCGAGTGCACTTTTATATACCACGTGGCTCTTACATAAATTAAAATACTTATGATAAAATATTTTAAAATAAAAAAAATAGCAATGCAATTCACATTCCGATTCTAAATTCTCTCATAAAAATTATTAAATTATAAGCAGGGTACTTAAAATATTTTATGGTAAGTCGACCTGATCAATAAACAAGTAGAGTCATTTGGATCAGGGCACTTTAACTACCTTATATATAACATTGATATATAGTCCTTATCCTTGCGTATATGTTTAGTAAGAAACAAAAAACAGTAATTCAGTCTAAAAGAAGGAAGTATTTTGCCTAAAAGAAGTATATATAGCAATGCCGACGAGGCTATGACTAATATCACAGTAGCAACTCAGAACGACTAGTTTGGACGCAAAGCATAAAAATTCTGGGCAATAGTTGGAAGACGCCCATACAAGGTAAATGCAAGTTACCAAACGCAATAGCCCTAACCAGACAGGTGGAGAAAACCCACCTTTGAATTAGCTTTTGTCCAATAATTAAAATGAACCTGTATCTGCCCAACACAGGAAACCCACTGACAGTACTAGTAGCTCCCACTGCTGTTTTTGCCAATCATCTAAGACTAAATGAATTGAGATAATTGGTGAGGTATTTAAGATTAATTTGATATTAATTAAGTAGAGATAAGCTCAAATATTCAAATAATTTATCTAATGAAATTTAAATATTAAAATATTCAATTAAATAGATTTGCAATCCTAATTGAATTTTAATATTTTGATCTTTCATCCTTTATATTTTAATAAATTTATATAATAACTTAGTTAAGTGAAATTAAATCGATCTAAATTTTGAATTCAAATGAGCTTATTTCAAATATTTTAAAATAATTAGTTAAAATTGAATAAAGTATTTTAAATATCTTATTAAATCGAGCTTAAATTTTAAAAATAAAATTTGATCAAGCTCAAATTTTAAACTTCACAAAATTTGACTCTATTTATTTACCCATTTAAGTTAAAGCATAACCATGTCAATCTATTGTAAATTTTTTTCAAAAAAGAAAAATCCTCTACGAAACCACTACATGTTTAATTCTTGAGAAATTTTTAAGTGAACTCATTTCGTTAACGAGGATTATAAACCTTTTATTGTATATTTAATACGTGACATTATTTTTTAAAATTTATTAAATTAGATATACATATATATGTGTGCACTAATTAATTATAGTTAATTATGATTAAATAATTTATGTTTAATATCTAATATAATAAATTAAAAAATAATGTCAAATATCGGTATATTTAATGAAAGGTTCACGAACTGAATTTACTTAAAAAATTTTCTTTTTTTTTTTCAAATATTAATGGGTCGAGAAAACCAAGTTCATCACGTCGCCGCAATGATCTCATTTCCATTCCTTATATATACGTCTTACTACCACTCCCCATTGCCACACAACCCACTATTGGTTTCTTTTTTTGTTCTCCAACAGTCCCCCCATTCTTTTCACGTTCTTGAAAACCTTTAATACATTTATCTATAATTATCAGTTCTTGATTGCCTCATCATCTCTCACACACCACAAGCAATCAAAAATATCCAACTCCTGCCGCCTTCCTTTCCTTCTTTGTCCTTAATCAGCTGCACTGATTAGAGTGCTATAAGTCGCAACTATTTTTTTTTCGTTTTTTCTGTAGAGAACGCAATATGAACTGCTTGCAGAGTTGGCCTGAACCTGTGGTTCGAGTCCAATCTTTATCAGAGAGTGGGATACATCAAATCCCACAACGTTACGTGAAGCCGCCATCTCAACGTCCTTCGATGAACAATAACAATGCTTCTTCTCAAATAGATATGAACATTCCGGTTATTGATTTCCAAAATGCTTTTTCCACCGATCTAGGCCTCCGTGGGGAGACCTTGAGACAGATATGGAGCGCTTGCCGCGATTGGGGTTTCTTTCAAATAGCAAATCACGGGGTGAGACCTGAGCTGTTGAAGAGCATACGTGAGGTGTGGAGGGAGTTCTTTAACCTACCGTTGGAAATGAAGCAGGTGTATGCAAACTCGCCGGCGACTTATGAGGGATATGGTAGCCGGTTAGGGGTGGAGAAGGGGGCAAGCCTTGATTGGAGTGACTATTTCTTTCTACATTATATGCCTGTTTCGCTTAGGAACCAGAGCAAGTGGCCTGCGGTTCCAGCTTCGTGCAGGTACGGACAAACGAGATCTTTAAGCACTCGAGAGGTTGTTAATGTTCGTTATGAGTATATTTAACTGCCTCTGCTCTTATCTTTTTTTTTTTCCCTAGGTTGAATAAAGTATATACTACTTTTTAATATTGTATTGTGTATACAAAGAATTAGATTCCCTTTTTTTTAAAAAAAATAATTATTCATCTCTTGAAAATTTTAAATTTTTTTAAAAAACTCAATCATTTAATTTAAGTTAAAATATAAATTATTTAAATAATATAATAAATTGTGTTTATTCAAATGTAAATTCATTTAAATCTATATATAAATATTTTTTTCATCTGATTTTATTCTTTTATTTTTATTTTAAAAAAAGAATTGGGTACGGTATCTTGGCAATCTTTATAATTTGATTGACCATTTAAAAATAAAATTAAAGATTTTCTGAAATTATTAGTAAAAAAAGAAAGAAATTATTAATAACAATAGTTAAATTATATTTCAACATTACTTTTTGGTATTACACCAAAAAGATGCCTGCGCAATGTTGGATTTTGCTTTATCATTAATAAGTACAGCCGACATTCAACACCAAACTTTACATGGGAAAATAAAGGCAGCATGGTCCAACAAGTTGACTTGAAAAGTTTTGGATGTACATGATGTTGCCTTTTTAGCTTCAATTGCAATGGCGATATCAAAAGAGAATGTTGTCTTAATTATTGAGAGAGATTTATACTAAATAATTTTTTTTTTTGATTCATGAACATTTAATTGATTGAAACACAACAGGAGATAACCTTCCCTTTTAATAGCTTTACTAAAAAAATAAATGAAAGAAATTGAACTCAAAATCTTTATTCTCGCAAGTTATACATCACATTAAATTATGCATGTAACTGCATCATAAATAATTTTTAGATTTAATAGAATTAATTTAACATTACATGATTCAAATGCAAAAAAGAATGCTGTTCCTATGCAATGACGGTCTATTAAATACCCTGCCCTACTTATAATTAAGGGTTAGTCAAATTCCCATATATCGGTAGGTAAAGAGTTTTAAATGTCACCACCAACACCTTAATGCTTGTCATTCCTTGTAAAAGCTGTAGTATATATAGGACCTGTGATTTTTTTGCCATAATAACTTGATATTGATGCTATTTATGGGGTGTAAATTGACAATTTGGTGATACATGTTGATGGCAGGGAATTGGTAGATGAATATAGCAGTGAAGTGGTTAAACTAGGTGGAAAACTGTTGAGAATATTGTCTACGAACCTTGGCCTGGATGAGGATCACCTTACAAACGCTTTTGGTGGGGATGAAAATGTCGGTGCATGCCTGAGGGCGAATTTCTACCCCAGGTGTCCCCAACCTGACCTTACTCTAGGTCTCTCTTCCCATTCTGACCCTGGTGGCATGACCATTCTCTTACCCGATGAAAATGTTGCTGGACTTCAAGTCCGTCGAGACGGAAATTGGGTTACCGTTAAACCAGTCCCAAATGCTTTCATCGTCAACATAGGGGATCAAATTCAGGTCAGTGGCTTTGATCGTTGACAAGTATCTATTTATTTGAAAATACTTGATATAATGATTTTTTTTTGTTTAATTCATAGAGTTAACAGACCGAAACAATATTATGAGTTATACAATAAGATAGTTTCTCTTTTCAATAGCGCTATGAAAATGGTAGATGGAGAAAATCTAACTCGAGACCTCATTTTCACAAAATACAATTCACCGTCATGTTTTGTTTAGATGTGTATGATAAACTATGCATAGGGAGAAAATATATAAATATTTAAAATTGAAAGATAAAAAATATTTAAAATTGGTGAAAGCTGTTAAGTTTGAATCTTTAATTTTGTATCAGATATAAGTAGCAGTGTACTAATTTTATCGGGAGTTATATATGCAGGTGATAAGCAATGCAATTTACAAGAGCGTGGAACATCGCGTGACTGTGAACTCGGATAAAGATCGTGTATCGCTTGCCTACTTCTACAACCCTCAAAATGACCTGCTGATTGCTCCTTCTAAGGAGCTGGTGACAGAGGAAAAGCCTGCTTTATATCCACCAATGACATATGATGAGTACAGAACTTTCATTAGGACAAAGGGTCCATGTGGAAAGCAACAAGTTGAATCTATAAAGTGCTCTGGATAATTAATATATGAGAGATCTAAATAAAGCCCATTGAGCCACTTTTCACTAAATACATTATTATATATACTAGCTAGCTACAGCGTAAACACCCTGAAATGCCATTGTTTCACATGAAGTTTGAATCACATGATGTTGATCATCAAACTTTTGAAACTTAGTTTCTAAGTGTATTTCAAATTATTGTGTGTCTTCCATTTAGAGGAAAACAATAAAGAGAAAAAATCTCTTTGAATGATTGATTCATTTAGTTTGGAATGGAACTCCTTTTCCTCTCACCATGTGATGTATGAATTTTTGTATTGGTCAATTTGGGATAATATATATATATATATATCACTTGTTATTAAATTTTGATAATTAATAGATCTTTAATCAAATGATATTCAAATCATTTGCAAAATATTGAGACTATAATACACGAAAACTTTTAAAGAGAGGCGTTTTCGCATTTTGGAAATGTTTATTTCCAGAAAACTTATCAAAACTTATTCAAAATATTTAGAATTATTTCTGGAATTTAAAAAAAAATTAAGAAATGTGTTTTCACTTTGAAAACATTTTTTTTATTATTAATTTTGGTTATAAAACTTATAAACAGTTAATATTTATTTAAAAATATTTAATTAATTATTATCATCTCATTTATTTTTTATAATTAATATTGATTTAGATAATTATCTTTAATATTATTTTTTGTATAATCTCATAATTAGTTACTTCAATATTTATTATATGCAAGAAAAATATTTGTAAATATGTCATTATATTTCTTTATATTTATATGATTTTCCTTATTTTATTTTCTATATTTTTTTAAAAATAATGTTTTTCCGTATCTGTTTTTGCATTTCTCATTTTGTGCTACCTAGCATCTCATTTCGTGCTACCTAGCAGCGAGATGTTGAGTTTATATCTCAGTCAAAGTTAAGTTAATTAAAAAACTATAAATTTAGATAACTTGTTTTCAACTTAAACATTTCTATGGAAAAATATCTCATATTTTTATTAGGAAATTTAATGTTCAAATAATATAGTTAGAAATTATGTGAACTGAAAGAGTTATCTGATTATGAATTAATATAATTAGAAATTATGTGAACTGAAAGAGGCATCTGATTATGAAAATGATCTCATAATGGAGACAGTAGTGGGGAAAAGGAAGAATGCACTACTATAGAAAAGGTTAGATGGACTCCAAAAAGGATGGTGGCCCAACTAAAGTCACTCTCAATGTCATAGACCAGACCACAACATCAACGCCAACGTCACCATGCGCCCCCCCTTCCCCCCAACCCCCATGTGGGTTACAATTTGACCCCGTCTTCAAGGTGTGCCCCTTTGTTGTTTTCGTTGCTGAAACAAAACAACGTAATTATTTGCAGAAGGTTCGAAATCAGTTGGGGTTTGGCTCTTCATGGTATGTCGACCCGATTGGTAGAGCCGAAGGTCTGCCTCTTTGGTGGTTGGTGGATGTAAATGTTGAAGTTTTGGACAATTCTAACAACTATTTCAATGTATTGGTAGGATTGGCATTTAACCGGGGTTTGCGGATATCCTTATTCAGGCCAAAAAGAAGGGGTGTTAGCCTAAGGCTTCAGGTGGATATGTCGTGGCTGTGCATAGGGGACTTCAACTTCTATGCGAACTATTTTGAGAAGAGAGGGGGTCAAGATGGTTCTTGGAAGGCAATGGATTTGTTTAATCAGTTTATGGACGATAATGGCTTTTTGGATCTGGGTTTTATTGGTAATCTATTCACATAGACTAATCGAAAGACGGGTAATGCCAATATCTGGGATAGATTGTATAGGGGCTTAGCGAATCTAGAATGGAAGGAGATGTTCTCTGATGTCATGTTGCAACATGGGGTTTTGATAGGATCTGACCACTCTGTTAATTATACACTTCAATTGGCCCTTCATCAAATTCCATAATAAATTTTTGTTTCAGGCTATATGGGTGGATAAATCGGATTGTAGAGAAGTCGTGAAGCAAGCCTGGGTAAAGGAAAGTGGTTTAAGAGGGCGAGCTAGTATTTTGACAAAATTACATGAATGTCGCAGAGCACTCCAAACGTGAAACCGTTCTGTTATTGGCAATTTGAAAAAGCATATAGAGTGGATCAAGGCTAAGATTAATGCCATCCATGATAGCGATTTTACTGAAGAAAGTAGAGAAGAGGAATCTAAGCTCTTGATCCAGTTAGAAGAATTGCAGAAGCGGGAAGAAGCTTATTGGATGCACAAGTCTAGGGTGGGATGTTTACGGAATGCAGATCAAAATACTAGATTCTTTCACGTTTCCACAATGCTCAGACGTTCAAGAAACAATATTAGGAGAATAAAACTTGATAAGGGAACTTGGGTTGAAGGGCATAGCAGAATTCTCAAGAAGGCAGTGTTGTTCTTCAAATCTTTGTACGAAGAAGGGCAATGGACTTAATAAAGCAGTAATGGATTGCATTCCTCTTATGGTTACTTCAAAAATGAATGAGCATCTGTATAAAAAGATAACCAATGAAGAAATTACCCAGGCAGTTTTTAATCTTGGCCCTCCTAAGACACCAGACCCAGACGGATTCTTAGAGTATGTTTGGATGAAGTGTTTATAATGAATTGAATTAGTTTAGAAAAAAAAATTTATGTTTGGATTGGAAGGAAAAAATGAAATAAAAGAGTTTGAAAGGGTTTGATAAACCCTCCAAAACCCTTCCAAACCATTAAAATGGTGTTTGCATGAGTTTGAAAATTTGGACACCAAAATTACATATTTACTCTTGATTTAAAATTATAAAAAATTAATTGTTCACATTTTTTGTGAATAAAAATAAAATATAATTTTTGAATAATAACAATAAATTTCTATTTTAATATTAAATATTTGATAAATAAAAAATAAAAAAAACTATATTTGTATGTATAAAAGTATTTTTGTCAATTTTAAGTTAACATTTCATTCAATTCTAGTGCAAACAAACAAAATTAATTTCAAACCATTTCTTTTCATTTCTATCATCCCAAACATAAATATAATTTAACATTTTCTTTTCGAACCAAACCAAATCAATCTATTACATTCTATTAATAACTCTTTCATTCCATTATAAACACCTCATCCAAATATAGCATTAGGCGTTTTCTTCCGTAAGTATTGGGATATTGTAAAGGAAGGTGTCTCGATCTTGTCAAGAAGTTTTTCAGCATGGGGCCAATGCAGAGAAATCTCAACAAAACTAGGCTGGTTCTCATCCACAAAGTCAAGGCGCCGATCATGTTTAATGATTTCAGACAAATAAGTTGCATCAATGTTCTATCTAAGGTAATTTCTAAACTCTTCATTGTCTCCTTTACTTTTATCTCTTGTGTCTCCAGGACAGGCAGCTTTTGTTTCGAACCTGTATATTCAAGACAATATAATTATCGCCCATGAATGTTTCCATGCGCTGAGGAATAGGAAAAGGAGCAAGAAGGGTTTGCTGGCGATTAAAATCGATATGAAAAAAGCCTACTACAGGATTTATTGGGACTTCTTGGAAATGATACGATTGAAGATGGGCTTCGCTGATAGTTGGGTTGACAAGGTAATGAAGTGTGTTAAATCAGTTCGTTTCTCTGTCCATTAATGGGGCTTCCTCGAAGTTCTTTAGTCCGCAAGGAGGCTTGAGACAAGGGGACCCTTGTCCCCGTACCTATTTATTTTGTCATCGGAAGTTCTCTCTAGGATGTTGGAGAAAGAAGTGTCGTCCGGGATGTTAAAAGGAATGAAGAAGAAGCCACACTGTCCCACCCTGCCCCACATTTTGTTTGTCGATGATACTTTAATTTTTGGGGAGGCTTCTACAATGGAAGCGGGAAATCTCAAGTCTATTTTATCAGCCTATTCAAAAGCATCAGGTCAGAAGGCAAATGTCCTGAAATCTGAGGTTGTGTTCTCAGCTAACATAACTGATAATGATAAAAGGGCCTTACTTAATATTCTGCATATGAAGGAAAGCTCGAATCTGAAATCCTACTTGGGGGTGCCAACTATCTGGGGTAAATCTAAAACTCAATAACTTCAGTTCATTTGAGATAGGATGCAGTCCAAACTCAACTCCTAGAAAGGACTTCTTTCAAATGTTGGTAAGGAGGTTTTGATAAAAGCCATTGCTCAAGTTATCCCGATTTATTTTATGTCGATTTTCAAATTGTCGTCCTGGATCATTACCAAGATGGAGTAGATAATGGCAAGATTCTGGTGGTCCAATTCCAATAAGCAAAGGGGTCTTCATTGTTGTAAATGGTCTGAGTTATGCATGCCTAAAAGTAAGGGAGGCCTAGGCTTTAAAAACCTGGGCGTTATGAATACAACTCTTCTAGGAAATGTACTTGCGAATAATGACTGATCATAATTGCCTCATGGCCCGAGTGCTTAAAGGAGTGTACTTTTCTCATACGGGCTTCTTAAAAGCGGGAAAGGAGAGCTCGGTTTCGTGGTGTTGGAGTAGTATTCTTGAAGGAGGGATGCAATAGAGAATGACCATCGTTGGAACGTGGGAAATGGAATGTCGATTAGAATTTGGTATGATAAATGGATCCCCCAAGCGCCAGACTTTAAAGTTTCCTTATCTCCTCCATCCAATCGTGATTTATTTCTTGTGTCTAATCTCATTGACCATGATTCGAGATCTCAGCTGTTTAATCCGGTTGATAAGGATCGCAAATTAAGGCTGCCTGTGGGAAGCTTGGACCAAAAAGATGTGTGGATGTGGCACCCTTCCACAACTGGTGTCTTCTCAGTTAAAAAAGGTTATGGAGTTTTAGCTAGCATCTGGCAGTAGTCTTCTCCTTGTAATTCATCTTCCTCCGCCCTAACAAACACTGAATATTTTTAGGACTCTATTTGGCAGCTTCAAGTGCCCCCAAAGTTAAAGTTCTTTCTGTGGCAATGTTCAAAGAATTTTCTCCCTGTTTTGGATAATTTAGAGTGGTATTAATGTTTGCTCTCGTTGCAAAACTGAACCCAAAACCGTCCTGCACATGCTAGTTTATTGTAGCCATGCAAGGGCAACATGGTTCATCTCCAGTTTTGGGTTTCGTTTCAATAGTCCTTCTTTTCTCTATCTCGGTGATTGGTGGCACTCGATCATTCAATCTGTCCCAGATAAAGCCGACCTTGTAACACATACGACTTGGTTTATATGGTTATTTAGAAATGACAAAATCTTCTCCGATCAGATGCTTGACCCAGTGTGAACTTGGAAGAAAGCTATGGAATTCTGGAACGCTTTCAATTCCAGTTTGATCTCTCCATTATCTCCCCCGTTTAGACGTACCGAGGATTCGATTCATCACCTCCCCAGATGGCAAAAGCCAGCGCCAAGGATGTGGAAATTGAATACGGATGTCTCTTGTAAAGTAAACCAGGGGAGAGCATTGATAGCTTTTGTCTGTCGTGATTTCGAGGGATCCCTTGTATTTGGGGATGTCAAGCGGTATGTTTGCGATTCTCCATTGTTAGCGGAGGCTCTTGCTCTTAGGGACGCAGTTAGACCTGCAAACCTTCTCCGCCTTGTGAGGATAGTTTGTGAGTCTGACTCCTTGTGGTGACAAATAACGTCAATAACCACGACATGGAAGTCCCTTGTGAGAGCAAGCCTATAATTGAGGACGTCAAAGGCCTTATATATTCATTCGAGTAGGGTGTAATTAATCAAGTTCTTCGGATTTGTAATAGCGATGCAGATTGGTTTTCTAGACAAGAAGAACTAGTTTGTAATCCAGGTTGGCAGATTAATATTCCTAGTGATCTTAGAAAGTTATTGCTTGATGATGTATATGACCCTCCTTGATTAATGATATTGATTATCATCTCAGTTGGAAAAATAATCTTTAATAGGACAAGAACATAAGGAATTGAGAACATAATAGTGATTCGACGATGTTTGAATGCTTTAAAGGACAAAAACTTACTTTAAATGAAGAACAAATAAAATAAAAGTAATTATGACTTTATTCTTTAAGTTTACTTTAATACATTATTTAATTTCATTTTTTAAAATAAATTATAATATCTGTGTATTTTTATTGTTAGACTAAATAATCCTTTTATTCAAAAAAATATTTTTACCGTTAGTCAAATATTAAAGTCAATATTTAACGATAATGAGTTATTTAATTTCCATATTGCCCTTAGTGAAACATATTGCATTACCCCTTTTCTTGCATTTTCTCTACAATTAAACAAGTAGTGACCATAACTCATGTTGAGCATTAAGTCTGTCAAACTGAAATCTAATTTTATCCAAAGTCTAAAACCCAATAAAAGGACATAAATAAACGACATCATCCAATAAGAATATACTGTTTCAATTGAAATAAATACAAACAAAAACTACCATATTCCATAATAAAACAAATCATAAATTAAAAAAAAATACAAGATATTATAATTTATTTTTAAAAAATGATAAATTGAGTAGTGTATTAGGGTAAACTAATTCGATGGAATCATAATTAATTCAATAAAATAATAATCTTGTTAACGAAATATAAAGAGTTATGACTTATTAGATGATAACTTAATATCATTAAGCTCCTTATAGATAATTAACATTATTTATTTGATTAATTATTAGGAATTACTTCAATCAAATTTAACATAAATTGCTATCAAATTTGCTTGTGTAGTGGTAGGTCGGCGTTATTTTGGCATGATATTTGGTGTAGTGAAGATTCTCTTGCTATAGCCTTTCCCACTCTCTATGGCCTCAGTTTGCTACCCTGGGGTTTTGTTGCTGAAATGGGAACTTGGATAGATGATGAGTGGCACTAGTCCCTTCCTTGGAAGAGAGAACTGAATAGCTCTAAATAGCATTTGGTTTGCACGTTGCTTGACCGTGTCAACTCTTCTCGGTCTTGTAAGGATGTTGAAGATAGTTTGATTTGGCTAGTCGCCACTGATGGTACCTTCACTGTCAATTCTCTCTATCAGAAGCTCGATACTTTCAATCTTCAAGATCAAAACTTAATTCCCAATGTCTGGCTTAGCATTTTCCCTGCCAAGATTGAACTATTTGGCTGGTTTCTCTTCTCTTTTTGCCTCCTTGTCAAAGACGCTCTCATCAGCCGAAGCCTGTGCACTATGCCTCTAACTGATGTGTCTTCTGTAAGTGGTTTGGTGAATCCCATTTCCATCTTTTTCTTCATTGCGATTTTGCTTGGCGTTTGTGGTATTCCCTTCTGGATTGGTGGGGTGTTATGGGCATCATTCCTTTGGATTTAGCCTCATTCTATGCCTATTGGAATAACCTGGTCATCGGGAAATTGTAGCGAGTCCTCTAGCAAATCTTGTTTTATGCCATTACATGGCCCTTTGGTTACTTTGCAACAATGTCACTTTTAATCACGGTTTTATTTCCATTGAGAGTTGCACATTTCTCATCATTTACAGGGCTTGGTTTTGGTTCAAATCGTTGTACCCTTCCTTTCCTTATTCGGCTAACTGTCTCGTACGGTCGGTGGTTGGTATTAAGCACTGGTCTAGCCATGCTCCTCTCTCCCATAGCCTCATCTGTTAGTTTTCTCTTGTTGTCCTCGTTTGCATGAAGCTTGGAGTCTGTCCTTGCTCTTGCTTGTTTGCTTAGTTTTAGGTAGGGATTTTTCATCGCCCATCTCTTCCCGAGGTAGGTGGTTTTTCCCCTATTATCAATAAAAGTCTATTGCTTATCAAAAAAAAAAAAAAAAAGATGCTTATAGATAATTAATATTATCAATTAATAGAATTAATTATCTATTAATTTTATAGATAATATAGCATTAAGGTATGAATCAATAGATAATTTTTTGTATATATATAAAATAATTATAATAAAATATTATCTATTGATTCATAACTTTAATTTTGAGTAGCATAATTTTAAAAGAAATTTTATTAGATTTGAATAAAGTAATTCTTGAAAATTTATTATACTGTTACTAGCCTTTTTATACTTAGAAATTTAAATAATGAATGAAATTGATTTAAATCTCAGCTTTCTGTTAAAATTGTTACTTTTAAAATTTTTCTAATTTCCTATTTAGAAGTTGTTTAGAATTTTTACTTTTAGATTTTTCTAATTTTTTATTAAAAAAATTTATTTATATGATTTTAACTTTTTGGTTAGAATTTTCATTATTTAGATTTTAAATTTTCTATTCAGAAAGTCTTTTTTATATGATAATTAATTTTTTACATTTTCTATTTAGAATTTTTTTGATATGATAATTTTTTATAACATAATATAAAATGATAACACGTAGCTATGTTATACATAATTATTCAATAAATGAAAAGTAATTATTTAAAATTAATTTTGTGACTAAAATTAGTAATATGTTAATTAAAGATCTATAAAGTTGTAACTAGTAACGGTTTGATATAGTCTTGAAGTCATAGGAAGAAGAATAAAGAAAGAAAACTTGGAAGAAAGTTAATTGATAGTATAACTCTACCTCTATTAATTTGACTATTATTTAATTTTCCTACATACACCAATTGCTTTAGACCAACCTTAAATTGAATTACACAATATTTTATCTTGTCATTTGCTATCCTAAGCATAGTGCATACTTTTCTACTTCAATATTGATTTCATAGCGATTATTATTTTTATTAAGGTTAGGACTGAGTTTAAATTATTCTATTCAAAAAGCAAAAATTAGCCATTGTCCTTTTATATGATGACCACATATTCATAGTTCTTACTGAAATCATAGTTCTTACTCATAAGACTTTATTCTTTTTCCCTTTTTGAACAATTCATTCATTCTTGAATTAATAGATATTTCCAATTACGAATAAATAATTTAAGTGCTAAACTTTTATTTTCTTGGAATGAAATATTGCTCCATTCTCTCTTAACTCAAGTGATAGCTTAATGAATAAGAAAATGGATGAGAGCAAGGTGGGGCAATTTATTTTAGAGTTTATGTTAGTGAGAGATTTGGTGTAAATGACATTTTTTTATTTAATTATCTTTCAAATAAGTATTTCCTTAAGAAAGTCAAAATTTAATTATCTTTCAAATAAGTATTTCCTTAAGAAAGTCAAAATTTTGTCATTGATTTATATGATTGAGTGCACGTATGTAATATTTTTAAAAAAATCAGATTTTCAGTTTAAACAACTCCATTCGAAGAGTTCTTGACTTTTTGCTATGTAGATTTTGGCAATTTGGTAGACTGATGGTGGCATAGTGATGAAGATAGCATTTATTTATTATGTAAGTATGATGACTAGTGATCTGAGGAAGATTAGGAAAAATGATGAGATGAGCTAAAGTGTCAAGTGTGGTATCTAGCAGATGTACTTTAATGCTCAAATTGGTGATATGACTTATACAGTGATAACTAAAGGGCAATAAACTCTAAAATCTTAGAAAATGTAGTGATGAAATAAAGAAGATGATGACGATGAAAAAGAAAAGGAAGGTCTTATATAGTAGGTTTATTACTTTTTATACTCTTGATATTGTTTAACAGTTGGTAGATGATGATATCAAGTTACTGATTACTAATATAAGCTTTTAAGTATTTGATGCGACAATATCATACGTTTGATATGAGTTGTGAGTGGAGTAGGTGGCTAACCTCTTACCAAAGATTTTGTCATTAAGCATGTATCCTTTACTAGAGAGATGATAACATAATACTATAAATATGTTAATTAATAGATCCAGTGTATAAGTCTTTTATTAGTCTTAGATGGAGCCCTAGAAGGGAGATGAATAGGGCTATAACAAGTATTATGGAATTTGAACTTTGATGTCCAATCAGACATAAAGAAGGAAGAAGAAGGCAATAAGAGTGACACCACAATTTATAGAGGTTCTAGAATAATCCTCTTTACATCCTCTTCTCTAATATCTCTATTAAATCTTTTTCATTATTTTTTGAAGTCTAAGATACAACCTATCATTTTGACAATTAAGAACAAAATTTTACACTTTTTTTAATGCACTTAAGAAAGAAAAGCAATCAATGATTTTTTAGATTCAACACCAACCTAAATAAGATAGTTATCAGGTACTACCTCGAGCCTTTTTCAACTTATTCAAGGTACAAGTTAAATCTTTACAAAGAATATTTGTCAATCTAAAACCTAAACTAACCAATGATGATCCTTATACAAGATATAAAAATAGTGCTCAAAGAAAATTACTCATAATCACACACCCTAACTTTTTATAAGTGTGAAACTCAATACATAAAGAAGGAAAGGGAAGAAAGATTTGAGATCTTGGATGTTTGATAAAACTTATTTCTAGAATAGTAATATGTTAGGCAACCTTTTTTAGGTCATATTAGATGCTATTATATAGCCCCAAATCTATTTGAATATTTGAAAACACCCAAAATGCAAAACTAATTACTAGTTATTGTTTTTAGGCAAAACTAGCTATTACAGGGTTGATTATGCCATTTCATTAGGCCATTCCACATAATGCCAATCTGTTCCTCAATTTTGGATGAAAAACATTTATTTTATTCACAGTATATAAGCCTACTCAAATGATGAATAACCAAGTTCCTGAGAGTAATTCAATATGGAACAAGAATATCCACAATGTTCTTTGGACAAACTTATTACATAAATAGCCATAACTTTCTTTACAAAACTCTTATTGTTAACTATTAGTTTTATTGGAAACTAGACACAATGAGAATTCCATCAGTATATGATCACCACCTATATGCTTGTAAATCAATATATGTAAAATTTTTTAGTTGACTTATCTGTATGATAGCTTTGGACCAACATGACCTTTCTTTACTCAAATACACATAACTTTTCCTATACATCTTAGAATTATGCGCTATTTAATTATCTAGAAACTAGACATCTTAAATTTTGAACTATATAATATAGGTCTTCTAGGCCTTTCAAAATTATTCTACACATTAACTTAAAATTCACTCTTTTGTGGGCATAATACTTGGCTTTTTCAAAAAGGGTGTTCCATGCATCTTATTCATCTCATTGCATAGAACTATTCACTTGACTTGAATCATCTTATGAATAGCGTTGTTCATCTTTTCTTGGTTACTTGAATAGAGCGGCTTTTCATTTCTTCTTGTTCATTAATTTTTGAGCTTGCCATCATCTAAAATCATCTCCCATAAACATTCTCTTATATTTTTCTTAGATATATCTATTATATAAATACTTAGAAGAGATGTTAGAACTTCTCAATATTTGTCATATCTAAAACTAATAAAATCAATGGCATTGAAGCTTTGATGTCAACATTCTTCCCTTTTTAAATGATGACAAAATATTGATACTAAAGATATAATAATATGTATAGCATCAAATACTTCTCCCCTTTTTGAAAATCATATAAAAAAAATTGAATAACTTTACTCATTCCCTTTTTTAAAATAACTTAATCTCTTTCTTCAAA
This sequence comes from Omphalea diandra, assembly GCA_949677035.1. Taxonomy (NCBI): domain Eukaryota; kingdom Viridiplantae; phylum Streptophyta; class Magnoliopsida; order Malpighiales; family Euphorbiaceae; genus Omphalea; species Omphalea diandra. Next base: position 7,483 of record CATIWR010050069.1, on the reverse strand, counting down.
GTAGAATTTATTCTCCCTCTCCCCTTAAGAAAACAAAATATTAGAATCAAGGGGCAACAATATGCATAAATAAGAAAAATAATATATATTTTCCCTATATTCATGCATAAATAATTAATTTAAAAGTATATGGGTATGGATAATTTAACAATAGGCATAAGGATAAAATTAGTCCCTCAACTATTTTAAAAGGTTCAATTAAGGATGAGATTAACCATTAGAATAATTTGAGACATAACACTTATTTTTAGCTTATTTGAGGACAAATTGATCAAAAAATAGAATGTGTAATACAAACATCCCTATAAACACATGAACTAATTAAAAAATGAGAAAATTAATATTCTTTTTATTTTCTAAAAAACAAAGATAAAAAACAAAATTAAAAAAATATCTTCTCTTTCATTTTCTTTCTCAGCTCGCTGTCCCTTTGCTCTCACAAAACTCAAATCATTTGTTACATAAACCACAACCAAACCAACCTCTAGCATGGACAAAATCCAACAACAAGCATAGAAGTATCACCACTACAATCAAGCTCAAACCCAACCATTGGGTTGGTAGAGATCAAGTTTGAAAGGGGTCTAGTTTGAAGAGGAAGGAGAAGAAGATCACCAACGGTAGGATCAGGATTGGTGGAGATAATGTTCAAAGGGGAGGAAAGGCCTTGATTTGGCTTTTTATGGAGATTCAGTAGAAAAGGAAATGGTCAGGGTGGAGATCGACACTTGTAGATGCTAGTAATGGGGCTTAGTTTTTTGTGTAAGAACACAACCATTCAAATAGGAAGATCAACTCGAGATTAGTGCCATTTTGAAGAGCCAAAGGGAAGAAGATATGGATGGTGGTGGTGGTCTAAAAAGGCCAAAAATTTTATTGAGTTTTAGGATTTAGATAATTTGAAGTTAATGAGCAAGAATTTAAAGCAGTATTTTTATATGTTGGACAAAAAGAGAAGTAACAGATTAAAGACAAATTGGACAATGTAAGCATCTTATAAGGATTTAGAGAAAGGTTATGGGTTATGCATGAGTATCACCTTGATGATGAGGATTTGGAGAAAGTTGTAAATATTCAAATGGGATCATACACAAATTAATGATCTGTGTTTGGTGTTTTGATGTTATGTTATCTAGTGAGGATGGTGGTGGTGGATGAATTGATACATATATATATATATATATATGATTTAGTGGTGATATGATGATGAATTTTGTGCTTCATTTGTGATTTAAGTTTGTTTTTGTTGAACTTTTGTTTGGTGTATCAGGAAGAGAGAGAGTTATTTCTTAAAAAAAATCTAAGATATTTTTATAAATAAAAAATTAGAAAATTAATTTTTCATTATTTTAGTTAACATGTGCATCTCACACTCTATCTCAAATGAGATTTGTCCTTAAATAAGCTAAAAATAAGAGTTATGTCCCAAATTGATTTAATAGTTAATTTTGTCCTTAATTTGACCTTTTAAAATAATTGAGGGACTAATTTTATCCCTATGCCTTTACCAATATATCAATTAAGCATGTATCTCATTTTTTTTTTATTTGTCATTCATCATCATATTTAAATATTTTGCCAAATTGAGCTCCATTGTGAATAAGTTGCAACCTATAATTAAGTGATTTTAGGTACCCATATTTCTTTAGATCTTTGATCTTTAGTCCTAGCCATTTGTTCATCCCTTATTCCAATATGGCAATGACAAGCAATATGATCATGAGTACTACAATAAAAGTAATTAATATCAAATATGAATTATGGTCTAGGCTTATATGATGCATGCTTAGGCACAAATAGTTTATCAAAGACATGTTTTCTAGGAGTATTCCTTTTAGGCATATAATTCTTTGGACTAAATAGGGATGACAATGAGGAAATGATTTTTCACTCCCACGAGATTCGCCGCAATAGGGTGGAGATTTTTTGCCCTTTTTCCCTCATAGGATGGGTTGGGGATTACATCTCTACCCCATGAGTCCCATGGGGACTCCCAAAGTGAATTCTCATGGAGACTGAAAAAATGAAATGTATTTTCATAAGTTTTTATATTAATTAGGCATATTTATTTATTAGATTTATATATAAATATTTTGTGTATAACTATATATTTTTGTATTTTTATTAATTTATACTACAAAATATTTTATTTTATAATTTAATAAATTATATTTTTCTAAAAAATAATTTGAAAATAATAGAAAAAATTAAAAAAAATTTTGGCTCATGAGGAATCCCCGTGGGGTAGGAAATCTTCGCAGAAGCGGGGATGAAGGGAAAACTCCCCCTGTTAGGAGGGTGGGGGGTGGGGTGGGGATAGGGGATAGTCCCCAACCCCATTGCCATTTCTAAGACTAAATACATTGGCAAATTGTTTATTTGGTCTTTAAATTCTAAGCACATGATGATGGTCATACACAGTCATACAAGTTTAGTGCATTGTTAAATTATCTATTTTATCTTTGAGGTCTCAACACATAATGATGATCATACATAATCATATAGGTATAGTACCTTGGTGCAAATTATTGCACATTTTGCCTTTGTAACCTATATAAATGGTGCGTATATGCATAATTGGCCTTGGGTGGTCAAACTCTAGTGTATACTAATGCATGTGGGTTAACCTTTGATTTTTGAGCTTATGCACCTGCATTGCTCTTTTGTGAGGTATTATATGTTCTAGCACTATGAGAGTCAGCTTCTTGTATGTATTGCCTTCATAATAGATGAAGAAGAAGTAGAATTAAAAATGGATGCATGCATGAAATTAATTGCATGTTTAACTAAGTGATCAATTGAGGCTTCAATATTTGTAATCAAATTCTCCTTTCCTTTTGAAATATTTTTTAGGCACATATTTTATTTCTTTAAATTTTCAATTTTTTTTTCTCTGAAAACTCAAAATCTTTTAAAGAATTTGGCAAATCAATATTTTCTTTAGCAAGTATGAAAGAGGTATTTTCTAATTCAAAAAATTTTTTAGAGCTTGGTATGAGAGATTTTTAAATGATAAAGAGTCAAATGGATTTACCTCATTGTTGTCGTCATTTTTGCTTTCATCTTCTTGGTCTTGATAAATGGTTACTAAACACATCTTGTCCACTTCCTCGCCACTTGAGTTTGATGAAGTTGAGCATTTTAAATCACTTTCACGTATTAATTCATCTTCTTGAAATGAGAAGGTACCATTATAGATGGAATCAATAAAATCTCAAATCTCTTTAGCATTTGTGCAATTAGAGATTATTAAATAGTCAACTTATTAAGAGCACTTTATAAAATTTGCATGGTCACTTTATTCTTTTCTAGGTAGGGGCATGATGGCTTGAGTTACCTTCTTGGTGTAAACTTCTCTTCCATCCTTTACAATGTCCTATAGCTTTATTCCTTCACTATTAAAAGATATTGTTCACGTTGTTTTTGCAACAAGGATAACTGGTACCATCAAATAAAGGAGGTATGAATATTGATTGAGCTTTTTCTTAGTGTGTCATAATCGTCACTTTTTGCAATTATTCATTGAGAATAGCATGACTCTAATTCTAATTATTGTTATCGTATAGAGCCCTATAGGAGAACCAAACACACATAAAGAAGGATGAAGGATACATTAAGAATGACATTATAATCTATAGAAGTTCGGGAATAATCCTCCTACATCCTTTTATGTTAGCATTTATACTAGAGCCTTTTCACTATTTTTAAAAGTTAAGATATAATATATCCTTTTAAGGACTAAGGATGAACCTTTATATTATTTTTTTTTACCAAACTTAAGAGAGAAATCTAACTTGTGCTTTTTGTAGCTCGACATCAATCTAAATAAGATAGATTTTAGGCATTACCTCAAGCCTATTTCAACTTATTTAAGGAACAAATTAAATCTTTCACAAAGAAGATTTATTAGTTTAAAACTCAAACTAACTAATAATGATCCTCACACAAGATATACAAATAGTATTAAAACAAGATCACTCATGATTACACACCATATCCCTTTATAAGTATGAAATATACTATATAAAGAAAAAAAATGAATGGAAGACTTGGAGTCTTACATGATTGATGGAACTTTTTCTTGTACTTGTAATATGTTAGGCAACCTTTCATAGGCCATGTTAGATATCCTAATATAGCTCTAAGTCCATTTAAATAGTTGATAACACCCAAAATGCAAAATGAGTCATAACTAGCTATTTTTAGACAAAACTAGCCATTATAGAATTGAACAAGTTATTTCACTAAGTCCATCCACTTAGTACTAGTCCATTCCTTAATTATGGATGAAAAGATCAATTTTATTCATAATGAATGGGCCTATTCACATGGTGATCAATCTAATTCTTGAGGGTTGTTCAATGTGGAATAAGGTTATTAATAATATCCCCTATATGAATACTTATTATTCAAATAGCCATATTATAGAGCTCTAAATTGTAAACCATTTATTTTATTGGAGTTAGACTCAAAGAGACTTCCACTCATATATTGTTAATATCTAAATCATGGTAAATAAATCTATAGAGAATTTTGAAGTCGACTTATCTATATAATAACTTGGAATTCAATATGACTTCTTTTTACTCAAATCCTCATATATTTCTCTATTTATCTTGAAAATGTGCATCATTTGATTCTATAGAAACTTAAACATTTTCAACTTTCCAACCTATATTATAAGTTTTCTAAGTCCCCTAGCATTATTCTATTTATCAGTTTAAAATTTATTCTCCAGCAGGCATAGTCAACTTGACTTCTTCTAAAAAGGTGTTCCATGCATCTTTTTCTTGTATAGAGTTATTTATTTCATTACATAGAGCTATTCACTCAACTTGAACAAGTTCTTTCATTTTCTAAATAGGATTGCTCATCTTTGCTTGGTTGTTTGAATAAAGTGGCTTTTTTATTTCTCCTTATTCATCAATTTCTAAGTTTGTCATCATCTAAAGGATCATCTTCCATGAATGTTCTCTTTTATTTTTATTTAACATAACTAATATATAAGTACTTAAAACAGATGTTAGAACTTCTCAATAGCTTATCATATTTAAAACCAATAAAATCAAAGTCATTAAAATTAGCGGAACTTCCTTTTTGTTCCAAAGGGGCTTGAGTCAAAAGACGTTGCTCCTCCCTAAGAAGTTCATGCAAACAATCATCCAAAGAGGGAGGTGGAATCTGGTGCAATAAATTTGAATGCACAGGTTCAAACTCATATCGAAGTTTCATCAAGAACTGATCTCTTTGACTAGCTTGATGAAGAGTTCGAACATCTTCTAAAGAGCGAGCAGGAATAGAAGCATACACGATATCTGTGTATTTTGCCCATAATGTGATAAACTTAGTATAATACTCCTGAATCAATAAATTTTCTTAAGCATAAATTGAAATGTCATATTCCAATTGAAAATGTTTGGCCGAGCTTTTTTTATCATAAACTTTCTTGAGATAATCTCACATAGCTTTGGTTGTCTTATATGGTCACAAATTGACGGCAATAGCCAGTTCCATAGTCTGCAATAACCAACTCTTGATTCGAGCATCTTTGGTATCCCAATCAACAGCTTTGGTGGGATTAGCAGGCCTAGAGTTGGTTTCATTAATGTATCCCCATAATTCCTTCCCTTGAACATAAATCTAAAACTGAAATTCTTAGGCAAGATAATTCTTACCAGAAAACTTGACGCAAACTATTTTTATTTCTCCATTACTAAAATTCTTAAAGAAATTGCCAAAAAAAATAACTCAAAGGTTCAAACCAAGAAGCTACCACTCTTTTCTAAGAACTAACCAAAAAAACTCACAATCTCACCAACCAAAAGAGTGGCTCTGATACCATAACAAAGAAAGACACAAAACAGATTTTGGGTGAATAATTAGATCTCAAAACTATGAGCTCTCCCTTTTATATATAGGTCAGATACAGTCAATCAAATCCCACAATTACAGTACTAATTTCTCCCAATTAAATCTTCAATTACAGTACTAATTCCTCTCTATTTGCGGCAGTAAAATTATCCCTCAAAAGTCAACCAAATCCCACAATTATATCACTAATTTTTTTCTATTTACAACAGCAATAATATCATTTAATTGCGCTATTATGCCCCATTACGACAGAAAAATAATACATTTATAGTTGACATTATCTCTTAATTATAAGAGAAAAATATTAAAATATCATTGACAGGAAGAAAAGATCCCTGTTTGATTCACAGAAGAGCCACAAGCAGGAACAAATGCAATGGTAACTAGCGATTTGGAAGAGTAAGTGCATTGATGGAAGGAAACAATGCCACGCAGCTTATAAACACCAATGGAGACTGAGTTCACGTGCCACATATTAGCCATGCAATCCTTCATGTGATGCAAATTAACAAATGCAAAGGTCTTGCATTGTTTTGTAAGCTTCGCTGGGACAATTGCATTTTTAATCGATTAGTGCTTAAAGAAGAGATGATAAAGGGACACGGTAGATCATGAGGTCGGGAAATTTTCAACATAAATAGATCAACCGATGGAGAGGGAGTGGTGAAGGGACATTAGGTTTTTTTGTTTTTTGTGATAACATATCACGTAAGATTATGATTAGGTATGCAATCTATATAGTTATATGTTTAATCATTATTTGATTTTTGTTTATTTATCACCATTATTTTTAAAATATTTACAATGTACTTCAAAAAGTCAAACATTTGGCATATAAATTCTCCTTACTATGAATTACTTAGAACTTATTTAATTGTAAATTTTACCTACACAAAGTTTCGGACATATACATGACTAGTCATTAAAAAAACACTAGTAGTCAACTAGTCAGTTATCGGATGAGTTCAACTATAAGCACATTTAACTGTTGGGGGGGAGAAGAAAAAGACACATTTGAACTTGTAGTGAAGTACATAGAAGATGACTAAGGAGTTTGTCTCGTTCCAAACATGACAGGGTTAATTTACAAAGCAGCACACACGTTTATTTTAAGCGTCCTCTCTCTCTCGTTCTCTCTACATGTCCTCTTTAATCCTTTGTATTGTTTTTAATGAAATCAATATATCTATTTATATATATATAATTGATTTAAACATATGTATCTGTGCAACAAAAGACCGTTACTTGAGTTAATATTTGCTCATGATACTAGAATAGACTTAATTAAATTTGAATTCAACCATTACTAAAAGATTAGAACTAATTATTATTTTTTCTCTATACGAGTTTAAAAATTAAAGATGACAAGTTTCTTCAATCTAAAAATTTGATTCTAATTCATTCATAAAATAATTTGATTTGAAAGAGATTTTAATCCAATCAAACTTGAAAGGATTCATTTTTAACTTAATTTAAATTATTAAAAATATTTTAAATACTTTAAAACTAAAATAATATTTTTTTATTTTGTAATATCAAAATTCAAATGATTTGACTCTATCCAAAGGGTAAAGACAATCTATATATATATATATATATATATATATATATA